>JASPKZ010008898.1:570000-762500 GCA_030220185.1 Diploptera punctata | reverse complement strand
TCTGGATTTTATACAGATTGTATTAATGTAATGGATTTAGAATACTAAAATATACGGAAGAAGCCCAAAAATCTGTAAGATCATGTGTTGAAGTATCGGTGGAATCAGTGTTTTAATAAGCCTAAACGCTATGGCATCATCGTGGTCAATTCAGCGTCTAACAAAAATGAGTACCGGGCGTGCGTGTGCTCTGTGTGTAAAGGCACAGCACAGTCACACACGGGGTGCCTTAACCTGCTAGTACCACAAGAGTTTTCTAAGGTATGCATGGGACCATTTTACCATTAAATATGATTTAAAACATCACTTTTCAATTATAGGGTACTGGTCTTACATCACTGCTTAAGGTCATGTACTCCTCATCCACGCAACTATTTGGAGGGGGTTATTTCATTAGTAGCCGTTCCCTAAGGCAACTGACACCAGATGCTTTCTGTCGTGTGGGATAAGACCTAAACCTGTGACTCGAACTTACCATTCCTTGATAATGGCATGTGGGATCATGCCGAAACGTCGGAATCATTGGCCAGAGGCCGAACTTGAATCCAAAACGCGGAAAACTCAAGAAAACTTTCATATTCATACTTATATCCGCGAAAATCTGCAATATAACACACACACACACACACACATATATATATATATATATATATATATATATATTACCTTCGTTTAAGCTCCACCGTTGTAAGTAATTTTAAATACCCGCGCCACCAGAGTCTTAAAGGAACTCGACCTGTCGGGAGATTAGTTTAAACTCTGTACAAAAGAAAAAAAATTGACCATAAAAGACACTAGAGGGCCTTCCTGGATGAGTGATCAGCTCAATGCTAGCACCACCTCCGACACAGCACGAACAATTAAGACAAGACGTACCATTCACTCATATTCATACAAGTATGATACGGATGACCGTGATTGCCAGATGATTTTTTAACTATTTGGTTCTTAAAGTTTCCAGACATTTATTTTCCAGGAGAGGAAAACCTCTAAAAAAGCCTCACCCAGGAAACTTGTCCCGACCTGGGTTCATAACCCAGCCTCACTGTAGGCCTATATAAGTCAACGAATTTACCTCCAGACCACAACCTCAACGGTGGAACACAATACAGCCTATTTACATATTGAAATCGCGGGTTCAAACCCGGCCGGAATCAATGGATTTTTAGGATGGAAAAATCCAATGGACATGTCCTCTTGGAGTAATTTTAAGCCGAGGAACCCTAGTCGGAAGACTTTCAGGCTCGTAAAAGAACCCCAAGCCTGAATAAAAGGTCCATGTGCAAAATTTAATCGACCTTCAGCCATCCAAGTAATACTTTAGTTGCCTTCTATATGTCCCATTGAAGCGATGTGCTAACCACATGCCACTTCGTTGACATATGTTCGTAAATAAACGTAACTTAATTATCTTGATTAAGAAACTTGCGCTAGGGAGCACCAACCCCCCACGTGATATGAATGGGATATATAAATTCATACACACCACGTACATACCTACATACATGCGTACATATTATTGAAACGTGTAACACTGAGTCTCTTAAATTTAGGTAATTCGCAATTAAGTAGTGATACTGTTATGACCCCAGCTTTGTAGCCCAAGTAAGATAAGTCATTAATATTATTTAATTATTTATTGATATGGCCGAGAAATTATAGGCCTAAAAAGTCATTAAATATTTATTTTAGTTATTATTAATAGAAAGGATAAACAAAATCAGTTACATAGTAAAATATATAGGCGAAAATGAATTATACCGCACAAATTTAACTACGTATACAGGGGTATTATATAAGCATTTTGAGATAATGGACTAATGGTCTACGAATAAAAATGTCTAAGTTATGATTCGATTTGTAAAATTGTTGGCATGCCACTGATTATTTCAAATTAAAATGAAAATAATATGATACAGAGACTGTAACTTGCAACAAGCATGCGTCTTTAGCTCAGTGGTTAAAGATGTCTTACTACCGACGCAAATGTAAGATTGATGCATCACGTTCGAAACTATCTACAGTATATATACAGTTTTTTTCCTTTCTTCCTTTATTATGTACGTACTTTCAATTAGTTACATACGTAGATTTACTTCTGATTTGTTTATTCATTATTTTACAAAATACGGTAATGGAATGTCGGCGCCGTATATGAGTTACAACACCTACGTACGTATTGTACAGCCAATTGTTTGAAATGTTGTAATAATAATAATAGACATACTGTAGAATACAATAGGTTTCGCAAATAAAATGTGTAAATGATACTGTACAGTACTTACTTATGTACTTAGATAATGTTAGTGCTGTGATCACGAGAGTAATAACATGAAGAGGTGCAGCGTAGGTACACAACACATACATAATGTTATTGGGAAATAAAAAGCAATACATTTGAGTAAACCAGAAAAAAAAGTAAAGCAACTGCAAACTCATTACAGAAATTTTTCACATTGGCCACCTCCATTCTCACAACACAGACGACATCGGCGACTAAAGGATATTCGTACCCTGTTCAACATACCGGGTGTCTCGCAGATCACATCACATGCTGCAATTATGAGTGCAACTAACAGTTCATCTGTATCAACAGGGGTCGCATTCACCAATGTTTTCAGGTGTCCCCACAAAAATAATCAAGTAGACAGATATTTGTGGAGCGAAGTGGCCACACTACACTTGTATTACCTCTTCCTATATCCAACGGCCAGGATACACTTATCCAAATGATTTCGCAAGTTCCGGGAGAAATGGGGAGGAGCCTGATGTGGAGAGGAACTTCTTCTAGCGATCTATGTAGACCGTTATAAATGACACCAATTAATCTCTGGGGAAGAAGGTAGGGGCCAATGATGTGGTCACAAATTACGCCTACTATATGTTCACCCAAAATCTCTGCTGATTACCCCTCTGGAATATGGCATGAGGATTTTCATAATCCCACACATGACTGTTCTTTCAGTTCAGAACCAACCCATCCGTATTAAATATAGCCTCATCTATGAATAACAACGAGGAAAATAAGAGCGGTGGCTGCAACGAAGCCCAATTACAAAATTGTACCCGTTGAGCGAAGTCCACTGGCTGTAGGGCTTGAACTTTTTTCAGATGTAAGCGATAGAGCTGGTCTTCGTGCAGGACTTCCCACACACTTTGATGGTTCGTGCCCATTACACGTGGAACAGCACGAGTACTACTCGTATTAGAAGGATCATCTTCCACCCTGTGTAGAACATTTTCTTCGAACTCTGCAGTGCGGCGCATACGTCTTTCACCGGCGCCTACTTTGTTTACCTTCAACGTCCCATGCTCCCGCTAACGCCTATCAACAGACTCTAAGGTTGTTCGGTGAGGATGGCGGCTATTGAATACCGCTCCGTGTACATGGCAGCAGCTCTTGCACCATTACCTTGTGCTGCACCATAAATCAGATACATTTCGGCAAGTTCAACATAACTGTAAAGATGTTCCATAATGCTTTCATGATTTGCGACTGATACTGAAGTAACTTCTAATCAGATATTAATGTAATAACCAATACGGGAATAGGTATTTTGCGCATGCCTATACTGAACAAATGTCATTGTTAATATATCACATTACACACGCAGGGAAAGAAAGGGGGAAAAAAAAGAAAGAAAAATGTGGCCTGCCGTGATTTGAACCATCAGTGTTCGAATCTTAAATCTATCGCTTTAGCCATTAAGCCACACGTTAATTACTCAGATTCTCCGTGTTTCACTCTGAACTAAGATTTTACATTATACCGATGCTACTTTAACCAGTGCAGTGGTGTGCAATTATCTGCTAAGTTCAATATTTAAGGAATTTGATAACCCAATATTTCCTAAACGTTCTTGATTAATTATTAGCAATCAGGATCTCGGAATTATTACCAAGATCTGAAGATATTCTAGCATAATTTTCTCTCCTACTTTACTCTCTTGTAACTAACCCATTTTCCCTCGTAGACCACTTGTTCCCTATTTCAAATTACTTGTATAATATCCCTCTGTAAGCAGTTAAATTTGTGCAGTATAATTCATTTACACCCTGTATATTTCCAATATTTCTTGGAATAATATTTCCACAGTATGTATTGTCTCGGAATATTATTTCCAGTCTTTTCCCTATTGAGTAGAAGTGAAAATAAACAGAACTTCTTCTAATATAAACATATAGATAGAAGGCCTTCGTCTGTCATACACAAAGCCCACCAAATTTATTGACAGGGGCGAACATCAAACGTGTCGAGAGGACGTAGGGATTTGGTCCCCGTCTGAACACCATAGAGTTTCGGCACAGCTGGGCGTAACATAGAAAATATTAATTATAAAAATACTCTAGTAGTAATTAATCTGATATTAATTTTATTTGGACTCTTTACTAAATCAAGCCATACACATTATAATTATACGTGTTGCCTAAGATCAGTAAAGAAAATTGTAATATACGCTACCTTTCAGTAATCATTTCTCTCATCGTTAACTAGCTAATACCCAGCGTGCGCTCATATGCCTAAATAAATAAATTGTGTTTTTATGTTAGTTGAATAAGTGGAAACAAAACTCCATGGCGCGGCAGGCCTTGAAGGCCCTTGGCCTACCAGCCGGCTGCTGGCCTCATATCCGCCTGTGTTAATCACAGAGGTAGACAATCATGCAGCCAGTGTAGGGGTGAAATGCGGTCAGCATGTTTCCCCCAGCCGTTATAGCTGGTTTTCTCTACCAGGAGCCGCTACTTATTGTAGCAACCCAAATTTCTCACGATGCTGGGTGGACACCGGTCCTATAATGACCGAAATTGCATGAGAAAATGTCTTCCCCCATGGGGACTCGAACCAGTGCAAGTCACATAGCTCTGCGCCAAGGCATCTTGCCTTTACCACTCGGCTACGGAGGGGAAAAATAAAAGAAAATGAATTATTAATTTATACCGTAATTATTCTTAGTTACCCCGTGTTGATTACAAGGCGTTGCCCGGGAATCTATTTATCCCGATCTTCTTGGCATCAATGAGCTGAAAGACAAAAAATGGTTATTGTGATATATCCGTGAAAGATATGCTGTCGTGGACTTCTTTGTATATATATTTTTAAGATATTCAATTCCTTGGACATTAATTTGGCGTATTGTTAGGGTTTAGGCAGCGTAAATCATTTAAGCGTCCAAAAAGCGACTTTTTAGTGCACAGATGCACTTTTGTTTAGATCCGACCCTATAGTACGTACAGTAATATGTTATATATGTTATCTGTACCAGAAATTTTCCTTAAATGATGAAAAAAAAAACATTCAAATCAGTCAAGTAATTTTTGAGTCCATTAAAGACAGGCAGACAGACAGACTCACAGACACTCATTTTTATGTATAAAGACAAATTTAAATGTTGTTAAATTTATTTTGTTAATATTTTAGGGTACTTAATTATTGACCTATAACACTGGTCAACATGATTTTTATCTCATGAGTGCCACGAGTTGTAGGGCCTACTTAATGCAGTTTTTTTTATCGTGTTTTCAAATATGTATTAGGAATTTCTCCATCACCCACAGTTTTTTTTTTTCAATTTCAATTAATGGATTTAAATAATTATTTTTAATAAACTTTTTTCGTCCATTTGTTCATTGTAAAATAAAACCAAATGAGCTAACTCAAATGATGTCAGCTATGGAAAAGAGATTTCAAGCAAAATTGAATCCTAATATGCTGGCCGATTATTTTTGGACCATCAAGATGGATGCTCCTCAGGCGAAATATAGCATAAAATCATTTTTTACTTTCTAGGCGAGTCCGAATGTTCGAATATTGTGTAGTTACGAATGTAGAAAATATTAAAGCGTTTCCTTAAATTATAAATTCCTGTCTCTCGTAAACCTTGCGTGATGGAGAAAAACCGATATCATATTTGATTCAGGAGAAAAAATAATATCAGAATCACATATTTTTCTTTCTGAAACAGAATTTTTTTTGTTGTTGCTCCGTGTAATCAGCTATAAAAACCTACTGGACACATTTCTTGTCCTGACAAATAGATTTCGTTATATCGTTATACCTCACTAAATTAATATTAAGAAGCTAAATCTATTACTATGATTAAAGTAAGTAAATTAATTAACACAACTAAACTATTGTAAAGAATGTGCCCTATTAACTCGGCCAATAAATAAAAATGATGCAAATCTGATTAGGAAACGTGGTCTTTTGACAGGTACATTTTGGTCCAAAACTACTATCGTAAAAGCCGTGATTGTAACATACATTCGTATATGTAGGTATTCTCACATTTGGTATTATTAATTATCCTTTTATCGTACATCAAATTACTTGTTTTATATATTTGTATTTCATTCTCCTCTTGAGTTTAAATAGTTGGAGGTACATTTTCTTACTGGAAGCTTGAGTTTAGCAACTGAATTCATTTAGAATTTCTTTTTCTCTACCTACTTTGTTTCTAGGCCTGAAAGACAGAATGCAGGATTGCTATTTCCAGATATCGCGTGCTGTTTCTCTCAGATACATTATCATTGATCAATTTTCCACAATGAACAGTGCCATCTTTTGGAGGTTCCTGCAGCTAACCTTGACTTCACTGCATAGTGATCGATAGCTTCCGTAAAACTAATGATCCCATCCGTATTACGTATATGTCCAACATCCTTCTACAAAATAGATCATGCCTTGTTTTTTTTTTAGAAGTTAACCAATACCTGAAGGCAAGTAACGTTTCAAAGCGTCTCTTCCGTCCCAGTATCGGAATTACGTTATCTTCGTTGAACAGATGATAATACGAAGCTGGTGGAATCAAAACACGGAACAACGTACAGAAAAAAGAAGAAAGTGAAAACAAAAATAAACTAACAAGTGAAACATGAATCCAAAGCGAGAGAAAGTTCTAATAAGCTCTCTTATAATTCCTCGTTTCTCTTTCCACTTAAGGATAAGTTCTCATATATTTCTGAAAAAGGTCTCTTCTTCATTCCCATACTGGAACGAAATAAGGACACAATGAACAATGCGGACCAATACCGGATAATAAACTTTTTCTTTATGTTACAGTAGGAAGTCCAAATTCAATCAGTTAACTTAAAGAAATTCGTGTAAGTATATGGGTGTGTTTGGGAATGAGAGAGAAATAGAGCGAGCTCGTGTCATGTTTATCTTCTCCTTAATAATAATAAAAATAATAATAATAATAACAATAATAATAACAATAATAATGATAATTATTATTATTATTATTATTATTTTATTATTATTATTACTGTTATTATTATTGTTGTACGTATAGTTATAGATGTACATAGTAGCTTATGTAAATATTATATGAATCATCGTAGTTTCATCCCAGTTAAGGCAAAAATAATCTTTAGTTGAATTAACTATTGCGTGCGAATAGATTGCCTGAGTACATTAATATTAATATTATAAGAGGCTAGATCAATAAAGGAAATCTATAAAGGGTAAACAATATTTGTGCACGTTGAATGGAAGAGAAGACTGATGGGCTTGACAAATAATTTTTGTTATCATTATTATTATTATTATTATTATTATTATTATCATCATCATCACTCTTATTATTATCATTAATATCATTATCGTCATCATCATCACCATTATTATTATTATTATTATTATTATTATTATTATTATTATTATTATTATTATTATTATTATTATTATTATATTATTATTATTATTATAGTACTGTCACATGTGGAGCTAAAGAATGGAAATTCAACAAAAACTTGGATTAAAAACGTATGTCGATGGAAATAGATTTCTTGAGGAGAGCAGTAAGATGTTCAAAATTGTAAAAAATAATAAATAATTATTAGTATTATTATTATTATTATTATTATTATTATTATTATTATTATTATTATTATTATTATTATTATTATTTATTATTATTATTATTATTATTATTATTATTATTATTATTATTATTATTATTATTATTATTATTATTATAGTACTCTCACATGTGGAGCTAAAGAATGGAAATTCAACAAAAACTTGGATTAAAAACGTATGTCGATGGAAATAGATTTCTTGAGGAGAGCAGTAAGATGTTCAAAATTGTAAAAAATAATAAATAAAGTCATACGAGAAAAATTAATATTAAATATTCAGTAGTAGATTGTATAAAATATAACCAGTTAAATTGATATGGGCATGTACAACGAATACAAGAAGGAAATTTACCCAGAAAAACAGTGGAATGGTGTCCACCTGGAAGAAGAAAGAAAGGAAGACGTCGAAACTCATGATGCATGAAATAAGAATTGAAATAAGAAAAGAGGATAGCAGGACAGCGAGTGGATGGATAGGAATGTGTGTGGAGAAGGAAAATAAAATATCAGGCGCAGAAAGACGTGTAAACATTGGAAATCTGTACATAAATAAATAAAATTAACAGTATTATTATTATTATTATTATTATTATTATTATTATTATTATTATTATTATTATTATCATTACTATTATTCATCATCATCTTCCAGGGATTAAGCCAGTTGGCTCGTTCCGGTTTCATGAAAGCTAGAATTGTTAAAATTGTTCAGACCATCTTCTGTGTGGGCGACCAATATTTCTCCTTCCGCGCAGTTTATAATTTAGCAATAATTTTGGAAATCATCCTTCTGGCATTCTATCAATATGTTCTTTCCAGTCGTTCCTATATTTAATTATTCGGTCTGTATGTTTGAAAATATTTAGTTCCTTTCTTATATCTTCATTTCTTTTCTTATCCAGCAGAGTATATCTTTCATGTAAACATTTAGTAATGTAGATTGTCCCCTGAATGTGTTACTGGCACCTCGCAGGGTGAGACGATTGAAGGGGCTGCCTTCTTAAGGTTATTATTATTACCATTATTACTATTATTACTATCATTATTATTATTATTATTATTATTATTATTATTATTATTATTATTATTATTATTATTACATGTCAAAAAATACAAAGGTACATTGGAGGAAAAAGAAATGCGGAAGCATGGAGAACTTTAAAGGATATAAGAAAGAATGACAAAGAAGGTTTTGATAAATACATTAATTTCCAAACTTTGGATAAATACTTCAAAGAATTATTAACAGAAAACAATATATAAACCCTATAGAGGAGGAATTTGATGCAGAACTAAAAGAAAATATACACCTAAACATAGAAGCAGTGAAAGAAACAGTAAAGTCATTAAAGAATAGAACGTCACCAGGGAAAGGAAATATTCCAGCTGAATTAATAAAACATGGAACAGATAAGTTGTTCGAATTATTGAGAAGTCTATTTGAAAAATGCATAAATGGAGAAGATATACCATCAGATTGGAAAATAGGATATATTTCAACCATACATAAAAAAGGAAAAAAATATGAATGCAAAAACTATAGGGGAATTACAGTCAATAGTACACTAAGTAGACTATATGGAAATATAATCAAGTATTTCCTAGAAATTGAATACAAAGAGTTAGAACCAGATGAACAGGCAGGATTTAGAGTGGGCAGATCAAAAATAGACCACATTTTCAGCATACGACAGATTCTAGAAAAGAAAAATATCAGAGCACAACCGCTACATCTAGCCTAGTATTTACAGATATAGAAAAAGCCTACGATAAGATTCCTACATCAAAATTATGGAAAGTCTTAAAACTAAAAAAAATAAATCCAACACTGATTGAAGCAATTCAAAAACTATATTCAGAATCATATGTGCAAGTAAAATGGGAAAGTACTTGTCTAAACAGATCAAGGATTATGACAGGGATGCTGTATATGTCCAACATTATATAAGATTTATACTGAAAAAGCTATTGAAGAATGAAAAAAAATGTAAACCGATGAGAATACCACTAGATGATAATTCAACAATATTTACACTCCAGTTTGCAGATGACCAATTGATATTGGCTCAAGAATTTGAAGATATAGAATACCTCACTAGAACATTAATACAAGAATATTTTATGGGGTTTAAAGATCAATATGGATAAATCTAGATATATGACAATAGGGGATCTTCCTCAAGATTTAATACTAGAAGAAAATTTAGGGACAATTAAACACACTGAAGAATATAAGTATTTGGGAATTAAAATTACTAAAGTTGGAAAACAAGAAACAGAGATAAGAAACAGGATCAATATAGGAAAATATGCTATATCTGCCCTAAGTGGAATAGTATGGGAAAATCATATCTTCAAAGAAACAAAAAAACTATTTTTAATACAATAATCAGAAGCATTATCACCTATGGAGCTGATTGTGGGCTTTAAATGCACAAATGAAAAAAAAATGCTCGCCACTGAAATGGACTATTGGAGACGTGCTGCAAGAATATCCAGGAAGGATAAAATCAGAAATTCATATATAAAAGAAAAAATGCAGGTACGATATTGAATATTAGATTTTATAAAGAAGAAACAATTAAATTGGTACGGACACATTAGAAGAATGGAAGAAGGAAGACTACCTAAGATAATCATGGATTGGGAACCACAGGGAAGGAAAAAGAAGGGTAGACCAACTATTACGTGGATTCAGGGAAGCTAAGAGGGAATGGGAAATAGAAGAAGATATATGGATGAACAGACAGGAATGGAAAAAGTGTTGAAACAAATGTGTAGTTAACTGTGAACATGGGTACCGGAAAAATGTATATTGATTGTAAAAGCCGGAATAATAAAAAAAATATTATTATTATTATTATTATTATTATTATTGTTATTGTTAATATTGTTTATATCAAAATGTTTAAATTTCGTTTGATTTCAGTGCGGACCAATTTCTTCCGTGATTTACATTAATTTTCAATATCAACACATAAGGATAATTATTCATATGGATGGCGGAAACGGAGTTATCGCAGGTAATGTTAGCGTTTATCGGATTCGTTTTATTGCTTCAAAAACTTGAGCTCCAGTCCGTGACATTGTAGATCCTTCTATCGGATTTGAAGCAAGATATCAGGAAGGCAATGCTGAGAAGAAGTCAATCCATGAACCAACTAACCCATATTATTAAGATCCCTTATAACTGAGAGATGAAGATTTCATTGAATTTATTCCCGGCGCACTTCCTCTTATTCTACTTCTTTCACAGTAGCCTCTGTCCGCTATTGGAATTCCCTCCCTCAAGATATCAGGGGTTACCGCACACATGACATTTTCAAATCACGTTTATAAAATTACCTGTTGTTAAATAATTATTTTTTTCGCGAGAACTAAATTAATTCTATGGCATTAACAGTTCTTTCTTTCTCATTTTTCTATCTTGTACATTTTATATTTCATTCGTTAAATCTATAGTAAATAAAAATTTCTTGTAGATAATAGTTGTATTGTAGACATGCCGTGTAATATTTTATTTTAATTTAGATGTAAGAATAAATTTTATTTTTGATCTGGTTGAGTGATAGATAAGGCCTTAAAATAGAGTTATCATTATGTAGCATAGACCATACCAGGTAAAACAGAGTTATCATTATGTAGCATAACAAAAACATCGTCAACAACAATTAAATACGTAATATGAAGATAGCGACAAATTAGCTACGCCATGTTTAGAGCAAGTGTTCTCAAATCCTGGACTCTACTTAGATAGTACTCTAGATCCAGTTTATATATATATATATATATATATAAAGAAGCATTAGTACAGCTTGTATATCAACATAAAATTTCATATAAATTTGTTTCCTTATTTTAACTAAGGTATAACTAAATAAATAACTTACTGGCATTATCGAATCCGTAGATTCATAACCGCGCGGAAATAAGTTCTGATTAGCTGTGTATACATCCCCATCCTGAACTGAGGTTTTCCTATCATTCTCTGTATAATCTGCTTCCCTGAAATCATGGTTAATATTACACTGATCAACATGATTTTTGTCTCATGAGTACCAATAGCTGTACTTAATGCAGTTTCTTTTTTATCGTGTTTTCAAATATGTGTTCGGAAATTCTCCATCACCCACAGTTTTTTTAATTCAATTTCAATTAATGATTTTATATAATTATATTTTTAATAAATGTTTTTCGTCCATTTATTATCTTGGCGCAGTGAGCGATGAGCACGGGGAACACATTCATCAGGAGATTTCAGCTATGGAAAAGAGATATCAAGGCAAATGGAATCCTAATATGCTGGCCGATTATTGTTGGACAATCAAGAGGGATGCTCCATAGGCGAAATATAGCAGAAAATCGCAATTTCTTACTTTCTAGGTGAGTCCGAATGTTCGAATATTGTGTAGTTACGAATGTAAAAATATTAAAGTGTTTGAAATTATAAATGCTGTCTCTCGGAAACCTTGGGCGATGGATAAAAACAGATATCATATTTGAATTCAGGAGAAAAAAATACTATCAGATTCACATTTTTTCTTTCTGAGACAAGAAAAAAACAGAGTATTTTTTGTTTCTGGGTTTTATTATTCCACCTCATTTTTGGCCTACATACTGGGCGCTATCCCTCTAGTCTTCCTACAAGCCGTTTCCAAGCTCCTCTTTCATTCTCTATCCGTGTCACATGACCTGCCCATTCCACTCAATGATACCTAAGAGTTCTTATTATATCCGGTTTCCCATTAAGATCATATAGCTCACTGTTATGAAGATTTCTTCATTCGCCTGTCTGTTCATCTCTATTTGGTTGAAATATTTTCCTAAGAACTTTATTCTGAAATACTCGTAATCTCCTCCCTTAAATTAAGAGTCCATGTTTTGCATCCATATAATTGGAGAATAACAGTTTTTTATATTTTCAGTTTAATTTTTTTAGAAAAGTTGGGGCGACAAAAATTCCTGTAATGCATAATAGCACGCATTTCCAGAACTGAGCTTAATTTTAATTTCTGTTTGCCCCTCATTCCAATGTGTAATTATTGTTCCTAGGTATTTGAATTCAATCATTTCTTCAAAATTTCCCCCATTTTCATTAACTGCCTATTTCCATTATATAATATATTTCTGTGTGTGGACATATGTTTAGTTTTATTAATGTTATCTTCCACCTCCAATTTTTTAGTGTTGATATAGAGTGTGCATGTTGGTCCTTAATATCTCCTCGCTCTCACCTAATACGTAATACATCATCAGCATAAACTATCAACTTATTAATACCACTGAGTTGTAGACCTTCTTCATCCTTTAAAGATTTGATGGCATGGTCTGGTACAAAATTGAATAGGCTAGTAATGTATCTCCTTGCTTTAACTCCATTCTGAATTTCAAAAGTATCTGAAAATTCTTTGCCTACACGCACCCTACTCTTTGTGCCATTTAGACAAACTCGAGTAAATCTAACTAAATTATTAGGAATTCCATAATCCAACAGGATACTATATAACTTCTCCCTCTCAATCATAACGTATGCCTTTTTTAAGTGTACATATAGTCGATACACAATGTCATTATACTCCCATTTATTTTCTAAGAATGTGATCTAATGTAGACCTATGTCTTCTAATTGCCAATAGGGAGTAATAATGGATACCAATATACTGTTAGAATTTGTAGGAATTTGAAAGTAATGAGATGCTCCTTAGTTGTTGCAATCAGTTTCTTCTATTTCTTATTAATTGATACGAAAATAAATTTATTCTATTCATTTTGAAAAGCCTCTTTTTCCGAAATAATACCAAGCCTGTATAGGTCTTACATTTAAATGTTTTAACCGAAGTTGATAATTATATGACTTCTGTGTCTCATGGTAAACTTCATCGTTGAAGGTAGATAAATTTACTTCTTGGTCAAGTGTTTCAGTATTTCCGTATACCTATTCTCTTTAATACTAAATTAATCCACGGTTTTAACCATCTTCATTGTATATATTAATGTGTGTAGTATACAGTTTAATTATTATAAGTAATGCCACGAGTAATTTCCAAATTATCGATAAATTCACGATGTCACGAAGTGATGACTGAATTTATCTGGAGAATTTGGAAATCAAGAGTGGCATTTGGTAGGCCTATTTAATGATTAAAATTAAGCTGTTTATTCACAAATCATTATTTAAATATAGTTATTTTAAAATATGTGTATACATGTAACGTAAACTGCGATGTTTGAAAACAAATGAAAAACGTTTATTATGTTTCATTTGTTCATCACTGCAACCAGATCATACTATTTATTGCCAATGGAGCCACTTGCATTCTAGGAGTGTTACATATTAATATATAAATTGTTATATTCAACGTGTTTCTTAGAGAGTCAGTCACTGCTCTTACCTATTCAGAAAGTTAAAAAGGAGGAGCATGATTTTAATATGATAAAATTAAATTGATAAAATCGAGGTGAAAAACGACTGTGATTGGTTGTAAATCAAAATTAATTGAATTGTGATTGGTCATTGACTCCCATTTGCGGCATGAGTTGAATAGTCTATGTTATAACCCTCGTTAAGTGACATAAGTTAACAAAGATTTGAATCTTCTAACCTCAAAACTACCTTCCACCTTTATATCCAAACAATATGTTAAATTTGTTACAGATGCACATTCAAATGATAGGTGTGCTCTCGATTCGATCCATGGACCATGACTGGAGTCCCAGGTGCAACGCACCGAGCGGAACCACCGCTCTCTGCCCTCCAGGTATTCAAAGCCTGGTAAATCTGTCCAATTTTAAACATTGAGATCTGTTTAAATTGCTTTTTGTAGCAAACACACAAACGCGTGTACACTTTACACAACCTCGATGTTTTCATTCCGGGTCTCCGACTGGGTTTGATGAGTCCTATTCATAAAATACAATTTCAAATGCCATCAAAAGCATGAGTTCACCAACTTCAACACAAAAGAGTCACATGCTTTTAACACATGATATTTTTCAAAGATAAAACTTCATCAAAATATCAAATAAACGTAAGCACTGACAGTGAGATAGAAAAATGTGAATGATGCATTAGATATTAATGGTAAAATTAACATGTTACATTTCGTAATTTAAACTTTCATCAAAGAGAATTTTATTTTCATTCTCAGTTTGATATAAAAACAGGCAGCTGGAATATAACTGGTAATTATTTTTCCTTCAAAGTGGATTTGAGCATCCACTGAAAATTTCAGACAACTAGAATAACACATGAATAATTCCTCATTTCCTTCTCATGTAAGACAAAGATATGATACTAAGAAATGGAAGCAATCGTTTAACAATTAGTCCCTTGGCCCGACGCGATGTAAGTTTCTAGATTTTAAAGATGGCACATAATAGTTAATCTTCTTCTCCTTCGTCACGATTTAGGCTTATTTACTAGCCTGTTCCAGCTCCAATTTTCTGCTGTTTCCATATTTTCTTTGGTCTTCCCAAACTTCTTCTTCCTCGTGGTGAATAGTTGTACGCTGCTTTTGGTATTCTGCTCTCAGTCATCCTTGTTAAGTGTTATTTCCAGTTTGTTCTGTATTTCACTATTATTGTGCTTAATTCCTCTACTTTCAGTTGTCTTATTTCTTCTTCTTCTTCGTCACGGTTTAGACTTATTTACTAGCCTGTTCCGGCTCCAAATTGCTACTTTTTCCATTTTTTCTTTGGTCTTCCCAAACTTCTTCTTCCTTGTGAATAGTTGTATGCTGCTTTTGGTATTCTATTCTCAGTCATCCTTGCTTGCTAAGTGTTATTTCCAGTTTGATCTGTATTTCACTATCGTTGTGTTTAATTAATCTATTTTCAGTTGTTGTCTTATTCCTGTGTTGTATTTTTTGTCCATTCTTTGATATCCTGCAATTGGTCTGAGTAATTTCATTACATCAGCTTGTATTCTGGAAGATTCTTGTATTGTCACTATCCATGTTTCGGGTTCATAAGTAATAAGAGAAACTGCCATTTCATACAATTTCCATCCATAATAATTCTGCCCAAGGGCAGGTCTTTCATTGCAATCATAGCATTTTCATGCTATACTTTGCAGCTTTACTAGGGAATTGTAGGTGTGGTAGCTTTCCGTTGCTTTCCACACAGGTGAAGGATGATAATGCTAATAATTGTAAGGATGATGATGATGATGATGGCCAATATGATTTCGGGGACCGTTTGGGCCTTAATTTTTTTCCTGCCATTTGTCTTAAGGTGAGAAAAAACCGATAAAAACCTCACCCAGTAAAACTGTCCCGACCGGGGATCGAACCCGGGCCCGCTGCGTGACAAGGCAGCACGCTACCTCGAGACCACATCGGTTGACGCATATAATTTAATACCAACTAAACTGTTTCAATATCATGCCTTAATAACAATCACAACTGTGCTGCGTGTTTAAAAATGTTAATAAGACGTATAATAATAATAATAATAATAATAATAATAATAATAATAATAATAATAATAATAATAATAATAATAATAATAATTAATAATAATACTTTATTTATTCTGGCAGAGTTAAGGCCATAAGGCCCTCTCTTCCACTCAACCAGCACAAATACAAATAAATATTTGACAAATATAGATATACACTATACTAATTATAAACAGTTAAAGATACAATAATGTAGCAATGTAAATGTTATGTACAAACAGCATTTTATAGGGTAATAAGAATAATGATACGATGTTATAGTCAAAAGAAAAATTATATATAAAACACTATGAAATGAATGTGGATACATTCCCAATAAATGTTCAACTATTTTAAAACAGGAAGATAATGAAATCCTATTAATGTTGGCGAAACAAAAGATCATCTTATCATCACCGACGTTTATACAGTATCTGTATGCCATTTATAATAGAAATGGCAACAATTCCTAGAATTTCAATGCTGAAATCAATGTAACGGGTAGGAAATTTCTAAATATATTTATTTTATCAGCTAACATTACAAATGTTATATTGTTCTTCATACAGGCCTATCTACTTTGTACACCGCTGTAGTCTCGGGTAGCGTCGCTGCCTCATACACAGCGGGCCGGGTTAGATGCCTGGTCGGGACAAGTTTCCTGGGTGAGTTTTTTTCGGATTTTTCCCCTCACCTATAAGACAAATGTCAGGAATCTTCAAGGCTCAAACGGTCCCTGAACATCATCTGGCCATCATAACTATCATTGTCATATTCGCTACGTTTAGTATGAATGTACGTGTGAATTGTGTATTTCGTCTTAATGCTGTGCTGTCTCGGAGAAGGCCCTAACATTGAGCCGATCACTCATTCGTGAAGGCTCTCCATGTCTTTGTGTGGTCAAAAAAGTATGTGTGTAACCCCTAGTTAAAATCCCTCTCCCGATAGGTCGTTTCACTGTAAGGCCCAGCTGGAATTTTGCACGTAAATGTACCTATAAGGTGAGGTTTTAAACTGTATTAATGAACGGAATGGAATGGATGGAGATGTATACTTTAATATTAGGGTATTACAAGCCTATACATGCTGAACTTATTTTCGATTCCTGCAGAGTATGTATACTTACTTACTTACTCACTGGCACTATCGAATCCGAAGGTTCATGGCCGCACGGACATAAGCTCTCCATACATATCCTGAGCCAATGCTTTCCAATCCCTGTATAATCTGCTTCCCTCAAATGATAGTTAATTTTGTTCTCCCACCTCATTCTTGGCCTACCAACTGGGCGTTTTCCCTCTGGCTTTCCTACAAGAAGCTTACATGCACGTCTTTCATTCCCCATACGCGCAACATTTCCTGCCCATCGCAGTCTACGAGACTTAACTGTTCTTATTATATCTGGCTTCCTATAAAGACCATGTAGTTCATTGTTATGAAGTCTTCTCCTTTCACCTGTCTGTTCATCTCTCTTTGGTCCAAAAATTTTCCTAAGAACTTTATTCTCAAATACTCGTAATCTCCTTTCCTCCCTTAAAGTAAGAGTCCATGTTTAGCACCCATATAATATAACTGGTAGAATAATAGTTTTATATATTTTCAGCTTAACGTTTTTTGAAAGGAGTTGGGACATCAAAAGTCTCTGCAATGCATAATAGCATGCATTTCCAGAATTGAGCCTATGTTTAATTCCTTTGTGCATCGCATTCCTACTTGTGATTATTGTTCCTAGGTATTTGAATTCAGCCACCTCCTCAAAATTTCCCTCATTTGTCATTAGCTCTCCATTTCCATTATATACTGAATTTCTACGTGTGACCATATATTTAGTTTTACTGATATTTACCTCCAGTCCTAATTTCTTAGTGTTACTCAATAGTTTGTGCGTGTTGGCCTTTAGTATCTCCTCGCTATCGGCCAGTAGTACTACATCATCAGCATAAACTAACAGCTTATTAATACCATTGAGTTGCAAACCTTCCTCATTCTCTAAAGATTTAATTGCATGCTCTAGTACAAAATTAAATAGTAGAGGAGGTAGTGCATCTCCTTGCTTCAACCCATTCTGGATTTCAAAAGTGTCTGAAAACTGTTTGCCTACACGCACCCTACTCTTTGAGCCATTTAGACACATTCGTATAAGTCTAACTAACTTTTTAGGAATTTCGAACTCCAGCAGGATACTATATAACTTCTCCCTCTTAATTGAATCATTAAGAGTATGTATACATTTATTTAATCTTATGTAAGTATCAGAGTTCGATTAGCAAAGGGGTGGGGGTTACGTAAACTCAGAGCTCCGGTGCGTTCACATAAGCATTGACACACTGACTGCACATAAGATAAATAAAAATCAGTTCAGTGCCGTGTGTATCACAATGCGTATCCTGTAGTAGAAATTTACTGATGACATTAATTGCATTATACCCCACTGATCAGACTCCATGCGGTGCATACAACTAAATGATCGAAAACTGTATACAAAGAGAGGCGCGCTCACACTGAGTATCTAGACGCCCGGGCCTGCCCTAATTATTGACAGTTGATATCTGCGAATGAATAGAAAATACTGTACATGAGTATTATTCGTCTGACATAACGCTTGAATTCAAAGAGGCTAAAAGGTTATTTTAAAAATACGCTCTTCCGAGGATGATAAGTTATCGGATTTCAAATTACGGGTCTCCTTTAAATTCTGTAGAATTTAGATTTTGGAATCTTATTATCACGGCTTGGAAGTTGATGACCTAAAAATGCCCATAAATGACCTTCAAAATGACCTAAAGATATCTTAAAAAACCTAAAGACTGGAAAAAAAGGAACGAAAAAGGCAATTCAAATTTAATAAAAATTTTAATTTCAACAGCACTTTGAATGATTATAATAAAATAATGTTTAAAAAGTATTAAATTCTAGCGATATGCAACATACATTGAGAAAAAATATTTTACAAATAAAATGCTTCTTCTTTCTTACTTTACTTATATATTTTAAAGTCAACATACTTTAAGAAAGGAATTCTGAGTTCGTTAAAAATAGTTCTTGGAGAATTTAGAATGAACAACTTTTCCCGCCTAAAATGAATTCAGCGAACCAGCTATGGATATCCTGGAGAAATAAACTGAAATTAAAATTGGTATAACTAGAAACGCATTTGGTTAGAAACATAATTAGGCTATTAAAATGGTATAAATATAGTCGAAAGAAGGTAAAGTTGCAAAAAATGGAAGTCAAGATCTTAAAAAAAAGACTAAAAAGGCTGAAAAGACCAGAAAGTCAAAAAATGGCGAAAAGGAAAGAAAGGGAAATGAAAACCCATGGTTTTCTGGCCCACAATGATCCAAAATGTATAATATATATATTTTATGTTCGACCTCGTCTTCAGACATAAAAAAAGAAAAAAAAAAGTTTTGGGAATATATGTAATATGTATGATATGAGGCTTCGAGTGTATGATTAGTACAATTACAGTCAATACTAATAAAATTCATTGTTAAAACCGTTGAGGTGGAGAGTCATAAAATAAAATAAGTTAAAATAAGTTAGGTAAAATCCGTCGTCCTCAACTTTTAAAATATGTGATCTTTATGCCTGTAGGCCTTTCAGGACATCCGTCCCATCTTCAGCAGTTCATTCTTCGCTACAGCATCCTGGTTGATATTTGATGCTGCTGGTCCTAATGTGGCTTTGTCCACTCCCAGATTAAACAACCCACTATACGATATCGTCAGGAAGAAGCTTTAGTCACGACAAAGCCACATTAGGACCAGCAGCATCAAATATCAACCTGGATGCTGTAGCGAAGAATGAACTGCTGAAGATGGGATGGATGTCCTGAAAGGCCTACAGGCATAAAGATCACTAATTTTAAAAGTTGAGGACGACGGATTTTACCTAAGAAGGTATTTTAACTTATTTTATTTTATACAATTACGGTAATATAACATTGCAACAGCCATCTTTTGTTACTTAATAATCTGAGGGACCCGTGCAATTCGCGAGTTGTTCGAATACATTGACCTATTTCAAGTTGGAATTTGTTGTTAAATCGATTTATTTTATAGTTTTATTTAGGTGTGTGATTATTGTTAAAGTGTATAGGTTGTTTTGGAGTGATGTGGCTATTAGATGTGTTTTGGACGTTTATTTATACTAGATTTTGTGCCAGTATTTAAACAACTAACCCTTCAACATAGCCTTGTTATGGATAGAGGATACCTGCCATTTTGGGATAAAGAATGGAAACATATTACGGGTTTGATAACAAGTAGAGGCCTACCCTGTGTACGTAGAATATCTTACGAAGTTTAACAATTTTTATGTACTTATTTGCCTCTTGCGCGCAATAATGCTGTCATTCCGGCTCAACCCAATGTTGGGTCATTAATATTAGCCGGTCAGTTCCAAAACATTTTCCACTCATATATTAAGTCATGTGATTGTTATCAACAAAAGCAATATTTACGAGTAATCAGGTCATTAAATGTTCTCTTCTTTGAATTCTACATTAGTATGGATTGCATTTGGAATGATTTGATCACGATCATCAAATTAACATGGTTCTTCCAATTTTCCCTTTTTGTACTGATTATATAATTAAAAATTTAATTATATGTAATGAATAATAAACAATTATATAATGAAATATTAATAAATAACCAATTAAATATATATATATATATATATATATATATATATATATATATATACACACATTTTGTAGGCAGTATTTGCCGTCTTCAGTGATACAGAATTATTAAAATATATTTTTAATTTGTTGAAAAAAAAGTGAACTATTTCAGAGAGTGCAGAGATTGTAATCATATCCAAGATTATAACAGAACTGGCATTTAAATAAATAATAGTTTTAAAAAACTAAAAGAACACGCTTTATTAGAAAACTAAAAAATGAAAAATAATTTTAATTTCCAGTACGCTTGGGATAAAAGAAAGTGGTCAACAAAAAATCATCTCCAACACATATAGAATAAAATTAGCGTTATCAACAAAAAGAAAATAATTTTACCATCAAAAGCGTGGGGTGCTCTATATCAATTAATATATTTGCTAATAAACAGATATTGGTAAAAGTAAGCTCTCTAAGAAGAAAATGTAAAAATCATAAAAATCACCCCACGCTTTTGATGGTAAAATTATTTTCTTTTTGTTGATAACTCTAATTTTATTCTACATGTGTTGGAGATGAATTTTTTGTTGGCCACTTTATTTTATCCCAAGCGTACTGGAAATTAAAATTATTTTTCATTTTTTAGTTTTCTAATAAAGCGTGTTCTTTTAGTTTTTTAAAACTATTATTTATTGTTTATTTTTTAGTTTTAATATTTTACAGAATAAGATAAAAATGTAAATATCTTTAAATTCGATACTATTGTAGTATGAGCTAAAAGTAATACTCTTCTATAAAAAAACCCCTCCCAGCCGGATTTGAACCAGCGACATATGGATTACTGAAATTATATACCACTAAGAGTTCACTGCTCTACCAACTGAGCTCTTACAACGATTGACTAAGAACTCGACAAGTCAGCAACCTATTATACCAGTTTTCATGTTTTTGATTTTCGGATGATTCTGGGGCCAGGATATTTGAAACAAAATATGAAATTATGTATTGTCACGGGTCCTCTACACGTATACAAAGTTTCAAGTCGATCCAATGTTTCTAAGTGGGTGAAAATCGCGTTGAAAGATTCCGTTACATTGATACAAAAACACTTTTTTTGATTTTCTGATGATTATGGCCAGGATTTTAGAAAATAAATATGAAATTATTGTATTGTCACGGGTCCCTCTACAAGTATAACAAGTTTCAAGTTGATCCAATGTTTCTAAGTGGGTGAAAATCGCGTTGAAAGATTCCGTTACATTTATACAAAAACACTTTTTTTTTATTTTCTGATGATTATGGCCAGGATTTTAGAAAATAAATATGAAATTATTGTATTGTAACGGGTCATCTACAAGTATAACAAAGTTTCAAGTCGATCCGATGACTTTAAGGGGTGTGAAAAATCGCGTTGAAAGATTCCGTTACATAAGATAGATAGATAGATAGATAGATAGATAGATAGATAGATAGATAGATAGATAGATAGATAGATAGATAGATAGATAGATAGATAGATGATAGATAGATAGATAGATAGATAGATAGATATATGATAGATAGATAGATAGATAGATAGATAGATAGATAGATAGATAGATAGATAGATAGATAGATAGATCGCTCGCTCGCTCGCTCGCTCTCTCGCTCGCTCGCTCGCTCGCTCGCTCGCTCGCTCGCTCGCTCGCTCGCTCGCTCGCTCGCTCGCTCGCTTCGCTCGCTCGCTCGCTCGTCGCTCGCTCGCTCGCTCGCTCGCTCGCTCGCTCGCTCGCTCGCTCGCTCGCTCGCTCGCTCTCTGCTCGCTCGCTCGCTCGCTCGCTCGCTCGCTCGCTCGCTCGCTCGCTCTCTCGCTCGCTCGCTCGCTCGCTCGCTCGCTCGCTCGCTAGCTCGCTCGCTCGCTCGCTCGCTCGGCTCGCTCCCGTTCCCGTCCCCTCCCGCGTGTCCCCCCCCCCCTCTCTCCTTGTCCGCCTCCCCTCATTTTTTCTTTCACTTCCCTTCTTGTTTCTTGGTTTTATATTCCCTTTTCCTCTACGAGCTAGCTATAGAGTTTGCACTAGTACAAGGTAATGATATAGCACGAGTTAAATTCCAGAGACCATAAAAGCCTATTATGTTAGTTTCTCTTTTAGGGACACCGGAATACATTATGGAAATACCCAAAGGGACAAGTTCTCGTGGAAGGAATTTAAGCCGTGGGCCCCGAGTCTAAAAATGTTCGGACTCGTAAAAGAACCTCAAGCTTGAATAAAAAGACCTCTATCCAAAATTTAACCGACCTTACTCCTTCTCAGTAATACCTCAATTTCCTGCTAGATATCTCCTCAAGGCGATATACTAACCATATGTCACTCATTTTGACATATACGTAATCAACAACCGATAAAAAGGATATCCCAAAAATATACTCATAAAAAACTGGCCCTTATATAATGTTGATTTTTATCTACTTGCAGATATTACTTGTTCACATTCGAAGATTTTAACTTGCGAAATTGCATGACGTCATAAATAAATTACGTAACGTTGTCTAAAATACCGGTATCGTCTTTATAATTTTTACGCTTGAAGTTTGTATACGAACTATGCCAATTTCGGGAGCATTAGCATGATTGTCAATACAAAGTCAGTCACTGAAATATATTACAAAAAGAACACATCACTCTAATTCAACCCAGGAAGTTACCACAGATCGTATGGGCTACGCCAGTGTCTACCTAGGTACAAAGGGTAGATGTTGCCAAACTCATAACAACGGTATTCGTTTGTTTAGGGAGGCGAGAGGGGGCAAGGTTAGCAGTACATTTTCCAAAATCTATGTACTATACATTTAAAAAACATAGTTTTTCTTTTACGGCATGCAAACCAGTTTTATAGTAAATATGAAAGTCGACACTTTCACACAGGATAGTACAGATCCGCACGAGCTCAGTAACAAGTTGGTAACTGTTTTTTCTTTAAGAGGGAGTGGCTTGGATGGATACAACTTATAACTATGTACTTGCTGTGTTGCAATCTTCAGTTTTATATAGGGATTTCTCTCAAGAAAATACTGTTAAAATGCAACCCAGTTCCCTATTCCAAACACTCAGTAACTTCCTAGGTTGAATCTGACTGTACGAGTTCGTAAAATCTGTTGATGATGGACTGACTTGAATTGTACCAACGTTAAATAATATAAAATGCATTACACTACAAGTAAATTCGAGTGTTTATCTATATAATTTACATGGAGTATTTACATTTGTTTTATATATAATCATTTAAATCTTGGGGGAAAATAAAGATTTTCCCATATTTTTTATGGAACACCGTTCCTTGTTTATTAAAAAAAATGTAAGTTTTTCGTGGCTTATTCGTATGTAGGTAAAATGTATGTCCCTTATATGGATATAATAACTTATTAATTTATTTGAACTGGCAGATTCAACCCTTAAATTAAAAATGCATACATTGATTTCATATATTTAATTTTGTTTCTTTTTTAGATCAATAGAATAGCAAACGAGTAAAAATTACTTAAATGTATGTCAAATTACGCAATCATGTATAATAATGTCCACCGCTGTGCTCTCGAGGTAGCGTGCTGCCTTGTCACGCAGCGGGCCCGGGTTCGATCCCGGTCGGGGCAGTTTTTCTGGTGAGGTATTTATCGGGGTTTTTCCTCACCTGTAAGACAAATGTCAGGAAAACGTTAAGGCCCAAACGGTCCCCGAAATCATATGGCCATCATCATCATCAACACCCTTATCATTATCATCATCAGCAGCAGCAGCATCCTTCACCGGTGTGGAAAGCAACGGGAATCTACCACACCTACACAATTCCCTAGTAAAGCTGCAAGCATAGCATGAAAATGCTATGATTGCAGTGAAAGACCTGCCTTCGGGCAGAATTACTATGGATGGATGTATAATAATAACACAGTTTAACATTAATTTATTTTCCTTGAGGTCCGGAACATTTAAATAACTGGCACGAAAAAATATTACATTGACAATGTAAGGATTAAGGTCATAAAAACCTTCCTTTCCACTCAACTCAAACAGTGAAAATATTATATACAGAAAAAGAGTAAATATTTATAAAAATTAAACCAATTTTTAAATTAATGGAGTCGACATTATTAGACATGTAATAAATCAGAGACCATCAATTAATCCCCTGAAAAACCAATAACAAAATTAACAGATTTAAATGTATTTTATAGGAAGCTAAAATGCGGCAGTTCCTAATCCCTTGTGGTAAGGATTTCTGGATTTTACGTTGTTATATGAATTAGAATGATGAGAGATTCTGTTTTGTGGGATGTCAAGTGGCAGATTCTGGTGCGATCATGTACTCAAACTGTGACTGGAGGATAACACAGCTCTAATATTTTTTTTTTGTTGCCCTGAATATCTCTGCAAATTTCTATGTTTCCAAGTGCACAGTTTACGAACATATTCATAGAAGTGCTGAATGCGCTCTAAAAAATTATAGAAGAAAATCTTATAAAAGGCGTTTCACTGAAGTATAACATGGGTTTTCGACATTTTTCTTTCTATTTACATCGGTGTATACTAATTTTAAAAAAATGACATTACAAATATATCTGTTACTTTTTTTTAATATTTTCCGATTTTTGTAGTGTAAAATGAAAATAAAGATTTAAAAAACAGAGCAAATCTTCCAAAATCATTGATAGTTTCATGAATTGTGAGCATAAATATATCGGAAATTAATCTTATATCAAGGGCAACAAAACCACTGTTAAGCAGTATAAGAGATGAAAGCGGGAGGATGAGTAGGAGCTTGGTGCAGTAGTATGTAAATTTTTCAATAGCAGAGTAAGAAAATTCATTTTTCTACGAACATGGAGATGGAGCCAGCATAGTTCGCGGAAGTATGAAGAAATATGGTCCTATTTTACGGATATTGAATATATATCTGATACACATATATTATGAATATGTTGCAATTTATGTTCTAGTCCATCGTTAATCTCACTTAATAAGATATCGCTAGGTAGCGGATTTTTAGGTGCTAAAGGTTAAGATTGCAACATAATTAATAAAATTAATTTAATAAGTATTTATATCCAATCTACTGTAAATAAATTTTACAGTTTTATAAATATTACATAAAAAATACATTTCTCAATACCTTTTTAATTGGATCCAGAAATATTACCTTGATATTGCACATCTTACTTTTCAATTAATAAATTATGGTTTAAAAAACTAAAACAACACGCTTTGTTAGAAAACCATACTAAAAACTAAAAAATAAATAATAGTTTTAAAAAACTAAAACAACACGCTTTATTAGAAAACCGAACTAAAAAATGAAAAAATAATTTTAATTTCCAACACGCTTGGGATAAAATTAAAGAGGTCAAAAAATATCGTCTCCAACACATCTAGAATAAAACTAGAGTTATGTACAAAAAATAATGTTACCATCTAAAGCGTGTGGTGCTCTATATCAATTAATATATTTGATAATAAACAGATATTGGTAAAAGTAAAGTCTCTAAGAAGAAAACGTAAAAACCATCAAATTGATGGTAAAATTATAATTTTTTGTAGATAACTCTAGTTTTATTCTAGATGTGTTGGAGATGATTTTTCTGTTGACCACTTTAATTTTACCCCAAGCGTGTTGGAAATTAAAATTATGTTCCAGTTTTTAGTTCGGTTTTTAATAAAGCATGATGTTTTAGTTTTTTACACTATTATTTATTTTCTTAATTTTTAGTTTCATTGATTATCATAAACCGGAATCCCATCAAAATTTAATTCCTTACGATATTTTTAGTGTCTAGGCACGAATATAATTACATTTTTTTAAATTATTATCATCTAACATTATTTTAATATTTTTTCATATTTTAATATAGGTAAGTAGTTACAGTTAATCGTATCATTCTCACATATTTTTTGGATAAATTACAATGTGATAAGTTTACAAAATCGTCATTAATATTTTACAGAATCAGATAAAAATGTAAATATCATTAAATTCGGTACTATTGTAGTATGAGCTAAAAGTAATACTATTCTAGAAAAATCCTCCTGGCCGGACTTGAACCAGCGACCTATGGATTACTGAAATTATATACCATTAGAGCCCACCGTTCTACCAACTGAGCTACCAGAGGACATAATATTAATTTCTTACAACGATGGACTAAAAAGTCGATAAGTCCGCAACCTATTATACCGGTTTTATTTTTTTATGTCCAGATGATCCTGGCGAGGATTTTAGAAAACATTTATGAAATTATTGTATTTGTCATTGGTCCTTTACAAGTACACGAAGTTTCAAGACGATCCAATGTTTTTAAGTGGGTGAAATTCGTGTTGAAGATTCAGTTACATAGACAGATACAGGTCAAGCTAATATAAAGCGTGTAAAAATCAACACAGCTCTATTTACATGAATATTATATTAATCTGTGTTGCATTCTTTACTTTATTACCTAAAAATCCTCTTCCTAGATATCACAATATTAAAATGCGAGTTTACGTAACTTTTGCTAGAATTGTTTTGAGGTCAGTTGGAAGACAATTTTGAATCTCTTACAATAATCGTTATTTGTTGGCCTATTAGAAGATCGTGAAATACTGAAATAAGACATATAATTAAATAAAATATAACACTAAGAAATTAGGACAGGAAGTAAATATCAATAAAACTAAATATATGGTCACACGTAGAAATAAATTATATAATGGATATGGACAGCTAATGACAAATGAGGGAAATTTTGAGGAAGTGGCTGAATTCAAATACCTAGGAACAATAATCACAAGTAGGAATGAAATGCACAAAGAAATTAAACATAGGCTCAATTCTGGAAATGCGTGCTATTATGCATTGCAGAGAACTCTTGATGTCCCAACTCCTTTCAAAAAACGTTATGGGCAATCCATATCAAATCGGACAGCAAAAAATCTTGCAATTTATTTTTTTTAATTTTATGTATCCCTAAATATAGTGAATACATTTATAAACGTATTAATACAGAAATTTAATTTTTATCATTTATAGGTTCGTAGTTATGATGATCTAAAATTATCGTAAATATGATAAACTAAAACGTTTACTAACTAATATTTCTGAAACAGTAAACAGCAAAAATTTGTTTCAAACATATTTATATAGGTGATATCATGTAGTTTAAGGGTGTTATTTTTATAATTAGGATATTTTTATTTTCGGTGTCAATTTTCTGTTTTATGGCGGTTTACTGCAGTACATATCAAAAAATGAAAACGGAAAAAATACAGGATACTATTCACGTAATAAGGATTAATTTCCAGCAATTACCCTTTTGGAGAGTTGAATAGTTCAGACAATATAAATGTTTTTTATTCTATTTTCGTAAAAAAACTCGCGGGTCCACGGCGCAGCAGATTCATTTCACGACCAAGGTCGCGCGCGTACTTTATTGAAAGAGCTTCATCAGTGACTTTTTCAACTGCCATTAAATCGAATAGATTATTATATGTTCTGCTTAATGGAACAGTACCGTAAATTTATAAAAGTGGCGATATTTTAATTCTTACGCAGTAGATATTTATTTATCAAATTTTATTGCTGAAGTGAGAAGTAAAGAGCTCTGTTACTTACGTTTACTGTGAATTATTAAACAAATTATTTATAACTAACTCACTCACTGGCTCTGTGGAACCTGTAGGTTCATGGCAGCGCGGACATAAGCTCTCCATACATCCCATCCCGAGCTAACGTTTTCCAATTATCCCCTGTATAATCTACTTCCCTCAAATCATGTATAATGTTATTCTCCCACCTCATTCTTAGTCTTCCAACTGGGCGTTTTCCCTCCGGTTTTCCTACCAGAAATTTCCAAGCACCTCTTTCATCCTCCATACGTGCCACATTTCCTGCCCATCGCAGCCTACGAGACTTAACTGTTTTTATTATATCTGGCTTCCTATACAGATCATGTAGCTCACTATTATGTAGTTTTCTCCATTCACCTGTCTGTTCATCTCTTTTTGATCCAAAAATTTTCCTAAGAACTTTATTCTCAAATACTCGTAATCTTCTGTCCTTTTTTAAAACAAATTATTTATTTTGTTACAAATTTTTCATTACAGTTTAAATGTAATATTATATAATAAAAACTCTTTCATCATTAATTGAATAAACTGGTATAAATTTTTATTATGTTATAATTACTAATTTCAGTCTTAAAATAACTTTTTATTCAGTGTATTGTATTGTAGCCTGAAAACTTTGACGAAATAGTATTGTTATACGATATCACTTCCAAATAAAACCGAATGTTTTAATACTCGTACCACTTCCTACCAAACGATAATAATGCAATGTCAGCAAGTCTTCCTTAAACATCTGTTTTAGATCAACAATTCTCAAGTTCAGATTACATACTAGACAGTGTTTGTTTAATGCATCTCGTCATTTTAAGTGTCACAGTCAAATTAAAAATAATATCTTATTGTTTTTAACTAACAAGTTTGCAGATCTACAAAGACTGAATGGTGAGTTAGAAGTTAAATATAATTTTAATTATGCATATATTAGTATACAATAGTTATTAACAATATTATGTGTTAATATATAATTTTACAATTTCTTAAATGTTTCTGGAATGAGAGAATAATCGTAGAGGTATACATTTTGTGTTATAAAAGGAGAATAATGGGAAGTTTAGACATTAAATTAAATACTATATAATAATTTAGCTTATAATAAAAGCTAATATTATCGTGCATTTTAATATCATCTTAGATATGTCATGAGTAGGGGATGCAAGATCAGTAAGTGATACCAAGCCAATAAAATATATTTATACCTCTTAAATATTACTTGTAACAGCATGAAAATTGTTATAAATTATTATCGATAGCTTAACATTACTTACAATATTCAACATCAGACATTGGTGTAGGGTAAAAGTACAAAATATTACAACACATTACAAAACTACTCTCTAGAAAATATTTTTAATAGGCCTACCAGCTTGAATTCGTAGGTGCTTAGTAATTTAAATTAAACTATACATTAGCCAAAATCAGCACAAAATTAACCGCCTACTGAATATATCAATAAAGATTGTTATATTTAATGACGTTTATTATGTAGCAATTTATTTCAAGCGCGAGGTTCTCCTACGTACCATAAATTTACGACACGGGACTCACGGATTTCCTTCCTTCTGGAGAAAGCTACATTCAGAATTGTTACGCCTTTAAAATTCCATTGATTCCTATCGAGTTTGAACCCGCGAACCTCGGAATCGGAGGCGTGCAGAGTAACCACTTGTCCACCATGATGATGATGATGATGATGTAATAATTGTAATAATGATAATAAAAATAATGTAATGATGATGATAATAACAATAAAAAATATTTGTAAGTGCGCAAAGGACTATTACCAAGTAGCTCCGTCATTGTTTGTACGAGCGAGCGATCTCCACTCACGCGAAAGGTATTGCGGGCAGTCTACACATAGGAGATTTTAGGAAAAATAATTATTTTTGGTAGTTTCCTTTCAAGACTCCACTTTAATACTAATTACAAAAAATTAACTGGTGTTCAGGTAATAATGTGGCACTTTTTGATTTTATAAAATTTTTGGTGAGGAAGGTCAATTGCATATTAATTGCATTTACGCCCTTCAGAAAAACGTAAATATTAACATACTAATTTTCAAGCGATAGAGCATAAAATCATCTATAATGTGACTATCTTTTCAAGTTGAGGGAATAGCCATACTTCGAGAAATGTATTTTATAAAAGAGACTATTTAAAACAATACGATAAATTGACAGCTCTATTACTCTTTAATTACACCAAGCGAAGACTTGAAATTCGGTTCAGATATTCAGTATATCATAAAGTTTCACTGTAAAAAAATGGTAAACTTTTAAAGATGTGAGTTCAATTTTCACAATTTTTTTGCCGATTTCGTATGGAATGTCCCGTATGTCCGCGCAGCCATGAACCTACGGGTTCGATAGTGTCAGTGAGTAAGTAAGTAAGTAATTAAATAAAATGTAGGCCTATTTGTATGCTCATTTGACATAAAAATTTTACCGAATTATAAGCAAGATAAAATTATACATAAAGTGCCAATATGACCGAGAACAAAATAAATAAATAAATAAAAATTCAAAAGCTTTGAAAATATCAGTAGGAATGTTTCATTGTATATCTGTAGACAATGTACGATAAAGGAATGTCAAGTTAGAAACAAACAGCAACTTTAATGTACGGTCACAATTTAATAGCCGTGTTTATAAGGAAACTAGCAACTAAACAACAGGTAGGGGCATGCTTTACCTTGATCTTCACAGATTCAACTTCTCCTTGTTTGGCAAATTAATTAAAAGACAGTTTCATTCCCTCCGCTGTTCCTCATCCCCTAAATACGAAACTTGTAGGATATTAACAACACACAAAGGGAATACACGCGCTTCAAAACTGGATAATTAATTCTACAGAGAACACTCAAATTGTACTATTACGGTGGCGGTGGACTTCAAACAAATTAGGCCTATGTATAAGGCTTCCTCTATTTCTATAGGTCGTACTCCACGGTACCTTACCTGTAATAGCCTATATGGAAAATAATGAAAATACCAAAGGTCGAGTTCTTCGGACAAAGGCTCAAGTTCGAACTAGTTTTAACATAGCCACCACAAACTTTAACTAGTAGCATACCAGTATATTATTTCCAGATATTCCCAGAAGGTAAGCATTAAACAATAACGATTTGTACTCAAACGGTTAATTTGCCTCAATAATGTCCTAAATTATATTACATTAATTCAAACTATATCAGAGCAATGAATTTAATAGCAGGTTTATACACTATTTTTCAAGTCAAGAAAAATTAAAACCGTATGCGCTCGCTCGACTCCTTTTCCACTTTTTTCAATACGCCATTTCAAGGTCAGATCAGAGCAGATTCAAACGAGAACGGACGGCAAAGTACGAACCATACAAATGCGATAAACAACGGAAGAACAAGTTACATTAGAAAAAAAGGCTCAACTGCACTTCTACTAGCGCTTGATTTTTCAGTAATATTGTTGTAAACAATAGCTGTTCTTCTGTATTTACTAACATTATTTAATATTTTGAATTTTTTCAAACATTTTTTTAACATTATTAGTCAATTTTGAAGTATTTATTTAAATACGCAAATCACAATATTATGATACTGTTAGACAATATTATGATGCCATTCTCCCCACAGAGTATATTACTTAGTCTATGATTTTTCTATCGCTGTTCTGGGTTATCGCTGTTTGGATCAGCGTTAGGGAGTGATAAGTAAGTGTACACCAATTTAAATAAACGTTTGATAATTTCAATATTATTAATATATATTTTTAACATAGATTTGGGGATTTATTGCAAATATTGGTCATTTAAATTTCATAGCGACGGATAGTAATCGAGGATGATAATCGATATGTGGTTCGATTGTGGGTTACCGCTGGCTCTATAAACTCTGGTGCATGCGCACTCTTGTTCTATAGGACTTTGAAAATATTTCACGCTAGTTTAAGTGCAGTTTTGCAAAAAAAAGTAGGTACTTTCATTCATATGATTTTCTAATAAAAACACTCAAAACTATTTATTTACATATTTCTGTTCAACTTTTTGTCACTTCTATTTCGTTTGATAATATCGCGCGCAAGAGCTTACACCATTTTTCAGTGTTTAGTAAATCAAGTACTAAACGTTTTATTAAGAATTTCTATTTCTTAATTTAAAAATGCATCAGCTTTTGTATGTGGGTGTATGGGATCTACGTGTTAAAGTTCACGTAGGCATGTGCGAGAATCACAAGCTCAGCATTTTTATTGTTAGAGAATGACTGCATACACCGAATGATCTGGAATCTAAATCAGGTTTAAACTGGTTTTCTGGAACCCAAGCCATCCTTTGACTGCATTGCGAGGGAACTCATTCTTGAACTTCTTGAACCAGCCATGGCAGGTATCGGACCTGTTGGTCAAGTTTCCGTTACTCATGTAACGTAATTAGTGCAACTCAACAACAACAAGATTATTCTAAATAACCTTTATATCTAAAATATATCAGTGTCGTATGTGCCTCAAGATTTATTGCCTTTAATTTAATGTGTATATATATATATATATATATATATATATATATATATATGTCCACCGCTGTGGTCTCGAGGTAGCGTTCTGCCTTGTCACGCATCGGGCCCGGGTTCGGGGCAGTTTTTCTGGGTGAGGTTTTTATCGGGGTTTTTCCTCACCTGTAAGACAGATGTCAGGAAAACTTTAAGGCCCAAACGGTCCCCGAAATCATATGGCCCTCATCCTTACGATTAGCATTATCATCATCCTTCACCGGTGTGGAAAGCAACGGGAAGCTACCACACCTACACAATTCCCTAGTAAAGCTGCAAGTATAGCATGAAAATGCTATGATTGCAGCGAAGGACCTGCCTTCGGGCAGAATTACCATGGATGGATGGATATATATATATATATATCCGTACAGGCCACATGGCCTAAAACGAATTTGTTCATGATGATGATGATGATATATATATATATATATATATATATATAATACGTAATTGTTTCATTTAAATTACTCGTAATTAGCCCCAGCTCTTATGTGATAAAATACGGTTAGGCGTATTTACAGTTTAAGTTACCAGATCTGCCGCGGTGGACTAGTGGTTATGCTCCTTGCCTCTGGTCCCGAGAGTCGCGGTATCAAACCCGGCTGGGGTCGATGGGTTTTTTTAGGATGGAAAAATCCAAGAAGCAAGTCCTCCGTGAGGGATTTTAAGGCCTGGGTCTCGAGTCTGAAGATTTTGAGGCTCGTAAAATATCCTTAAGGTCTCTACGCAAAATTTACCGAATTTTACCGTCCTAGTACTACCTTGGTTTCCTAGATGTCAGTATGAGGCGGAACGCTGACCACGGACCACTCAAATGACATCTATACAAAAACAAGTGTAACTAAAATAGTATGGTTCAAATTCTTCCCTGTAGGAGGAGAGCGCCTAAATCTCTGTTAATGAAAACATGGGCTTACAAGAAGATGAAGTTACCAGAGACCCCCCTAAACATTCAGAAGCCGCCATTTCCACACATTACAGGGTCGCCTATTTACATAAAGCAACATGACATCACAACACTAAACATTTTAACAGTAAAGCTTATTGTTTAAATAAGAGAAGTATTTGAATACACCAGTCTAAAATGTATTTTATCGCTTACTTTACTTTATTTAGCTCTTAATATTCCTGAAAATAACTCAGTGGCACTATTGGATACGTAGGATCTTGGCCATGCGTAATTAAGCTCTCCATACAACCCTACCCTGAGCTAATGTTTTCCAACCATTCCCTGTATAATCTACTTCCCTCGAATTATGATTCGTATTATTCTTCCACCTCGATCTCGTCTTTCCTACTGAATGCTTTTCCCCATGGTTTTCCTACAGGGACTTTACTTTATTTAATGCAGACAAATTGGTACACTTGCTTAGTAGCTGCAGTTGGTATGATAGCAATATTTAAAATTTACGTTTTAAAATATCTGTAATTACGAAATTAAATATAATATATAACAGTAGAGATCCGCAAAATAATAATTAGTACTGTATCATTTTTAAAACAACAATTCTTCCGTATTATTGAAATATTAAGTGGAACTATTTTCTGCCGCTGCACACCTACCAAGTAGAGGGGAGTGTTATCAGTTATCACACAGGCATTGTCTTCTAACTAAATAACTAAAGAATCCATAGGTTCAATGGCACATTCAAAAAAGCCCTCCGTTGTTCCCTTTGTAACCTCAGTCGCTTGAATCTTGTTCTCTCTAATTTGACTTGGATCTTATATTTCCCCAAAATCCATCGGAATATTATCACCAACCCACCATAACCCTTCCTAATAACATTTTCCCAAAATATTATAATTTAAAGCTCATGCTGTCAGTCATTCGAGCTACATGACCTAATTACCTCAATATTCCGACTTCCTCTTCCCCTCCACAGTGTTAATATGATAGTAGAATCACTAAAATTCATGGTAAGTTTCCGTTGAGGTATTAATTCACAGTAATATAATGTAGGTTAAAAACTATAAAATATTTACCTTGTAAGTCCGTCTCCTCAACTTAAGTTATTTTAAAACTCTGTAGGCCTTTCAGAACTAGTCCCATCATCAACAGAATACATTCCGCTGATGATGGGACTAATCCCGAAAGGCCTACAGAGTTTTAAAATAACTCAGGTTCAGGAGACGGACCTACAAGGTAACTATTTTGTAGTTTTTAACCGTACATTATATTACTGTGAATCATTAAAATAAATTAAATCCTTATGTTAAATAAATTATAGTAGCCTACTCTTTATAAAAAATATAAATAAATTTGTTAAAGTAATTATATCCTGTTACATTATTAAAATTATACTAAAGGGTTGAGGCCTTTTAAAAAAGACTAATATCTTCTGCCGGCACAATGGTCCGGAGTCGACTCAGCCCGTAAAGGAAAGAACTAGATTATGTTCTACGGGTAAAAGTGGCTAACATTCCAGCTGACATAACTTGCCAATTGTAGAGAAACATGGGAGCCGTAACCCTGGTGCCTGTACAGATACCACGTTACCTCTATTATCCATCCATACTAATTCTGCCCGAAGGCAGGTCCTTCACTACAATTATAGCATTTTCATGCTATGCTTACAGCTTTACTAGGGAATTGTAGGTGTGGTAGCTTCCCGTTGCTTTCCACACCGGTGAAGGATGATGATGATGATGACAATGATAAGGATGATGGTGGCCATATGATTTCGGGGACCGTTTGGTCCTTAAAGTTTTCCTGACATTTGTCTTTACAGGTAAGGAAAAACCCCTATAAAAACCTCACCCAGAAAAACTGCCCCGACCGGGGACGAACCCGGGCCCGCTGCGTGACAAGGCAGCACGCTCCCTCGAGCCCACAGCGGTGGACACCATTATTATAGCAAGTAAAAATAAAGTACAGAATGTAAACAAGAGATAAGTACCGGGACGTTTAGAACAGTAGATTTCAGGTTAGGCGTAAGTAATGATAAAATATTATATTTATGAATTACATTCAATTGATCGATAAATTGTGGAGTAATATATATATATACATATAACCGAATTTTAAATATATTTAGAATTTGACAGTACTGACGTTAGTTATTTTGACAATGTGTTCCAAAATACATCAGTAAATATAGTAAAAAATAGGAAGAAACCCAATAATGAAAATCTATCTATCTACAATGGCGTAGCCTATTGTTGAGCCATAGTCTCTCCTTAGTAGGGAGTTATTAGACCAAGTAAACTTTTTATTACCTTATTGGCTCGTAGCATAGGCTCAATTCTGGAAATGCGTGCTATTATGCGTTACGGAGGCTCTTGACATCAAAACTCCTTTCAAAAAACGTTAAACTGAAAGTATATAAAACTATTATTCTACTAGTTATATTATATTGATGCGAAACATGGACTCTTACTTTAAGGGAGGAAAGGAGATTACGAGTATTTGAGAATAAAGTTCTTAGAATTTTCGGACCAAAGAGATATGAACAGACAGGTGAATGGAGAAGACTACATAACAGTGAACTACATGGTCTTTATAGGAAAATAGAGAGGCCCCTATAATAAAAACAGTTAAGTCTCTAGACTGCGATGGGCAGGACATGTGGCATGAATGGGGAATGAAAGACGTGCATTGAAGCTTCTTGTAGGAAAACAGAGGGATAACGCCAAGTTGGTAGAGAATAACATTAACTATGATTTGAAGGAAGTAGATTATAAAGGGAATGATTGGAAAACATTAGCTCAGGAGCGGGATGTATTGAGAGCTTATGTCCGCGCGGCCACGAACCTACGTGTTCGATAGTGCCAGTTAGTTAGTTATTGGCTCGTAGACGTCATGTATAACATGCGGTCAGCACACCGACCCAATGAGACATCTAGCAGACAACTAAGATATTACAAGAACGTTGATATCGGTTAATTTTTCTTGGAGGCCTCTTTATTCGGGCTTAAGGATTTTTTACGAGCCTGAAACTCTTCAGACTCAGGACCCACGGTCTGAAGTCCCTCCCGGAGGACTTCCTCCTTTGATGTTGCCCTCCTAAAAGTTTCCATCGACCCCGGCAGGGTTTGAACCCGCTACCTTCGGAACCGGTGGCAAGGAACACAACCACTAGTCCACCGCGGCCGACCAATAATGATGAAGTAGAACTTAAATTTCTATATCATTACATAGCGTAATGGGGGAGGGGGGTTGTATGATCATGAGATATTGGAATTTCGAATATAAGTAACTTCTAGAGATATTAGCCTCAAATTTCGGCTTTAACATATACATTTTATAAGCATACTTACTTACTTAATCACTGGCACTATCGAACCCGTAGGTTCATGGCCGCACGGACATAAGCTCTCCATACATCCCTATCCTGAGCTAATGCTTTCCAATCATTCCCTGTATAATCTACTTCCCTCAAATCATAGTTAATGTTGTTCTCCCACCTCATTTTTGGTCTACCAACTGGGCGTTTTCCTTCTGGCTTTCCTACAAGAAGTTTCCATGCACGTCTTTCATTCCCCATACGCGCAACATGTCCTGCCCATCGCAGTCTACGGGACTTAACTGTTCTTATTATATCTGGCTTCCTATAAAGACCATGTAGTTCATTGTTATGTAGTCTTCTCCATTCACCTGTCTGTTCATCTCTCTTTGGTCCAAAAATTTCCTAAGAACTTTATTCTCAAATACTCGTAATTTCCTTTCCTCCCTTAAAGTAAGAGTCCATGTTTCGCACCCATATAATATAACTGGTAGAACAATAGTTTATATATTTCAGCTTAACGTTTTTTGAAAGGAATTGGGACATCAAAAGTCTCTGCAATGCATAATAGCATGCATTTCCAGAATTGAGCCTATGTTTAATTTCTTTGTGCATCTCATTCCTATTTGTGATTATTGTTCCTAGGTATTTGAATTCAGCAACTTCCTCAAAATTTCCCTCATTTGTCATTAGCTGTCCATTTCCATTATATACTGAATTTCTACTTGTGACCATATATTTAGTTTTACTGATATTTACTTCCAGTCCTAATTTCTTAGTGTTACTCAATAGTGTGTGCGTGTTGGCCTTTAGTATCTCCTCGCTATCGGCCAGTAGTACTACATCATCAGCATAAACTAACAGCTTATTAATACCATTGAGTTGTAAGCCTTCCTCATTCTCCAAAGATTTAATGGCATGCTCTAGTACAAAATTAAATAGTAGAGGAGATAGTGCATCTCCTTGCTTTAACCCATTCTGGATTTCAAAAGTGTCTGAAAACTGTTTGCCTACACGCACCCTACTCGTTGAGCCATTTAGACACATTCGTATAAGTCTAACTAACTTTTTAGGAATTCCAAACTCCAGCAGGATACTATATAACTTCTCCCTCTTAATTGAATCATATGCTTTTTTGAAGTCTACATATAGTTGATGTACAGTACCATTATATTCCCATTTCTTTTCTAAAATCTGTCTTATACTAAAAATCTGATCTGTTGTAGACCTGTTTCTTCTAATGCACTGATGATCTCCTAGAATGTCATCAATATAGGGAGCAAGTCTGCTTACTAATATATTTGTTAGAATTTTGTACGAAGTTGAAAGTAATGAGATGCCCCTATAGTTGTTGCAATCAGTTTTATCTCCTTTCTTATAAATTGGTACGATAATTGATTCCTTCCATTCATCTGGAAGAGCTTCTTTTTCCCAAATCATACTAAGCAACCAGCGTATCTTGTCCATCAATTTTTCTCCCCCTGATTTTATCAGTTCTGCTGGGATCTCATCTGAGCCTGATGCTTTATACATCTTCAATTTTTCAATTGCCATTTCAACCTCTAATGCACTTGGCTCTGCGACTAGCATTTCTGCTGTCTGTAACTTATCCTCCTCAATGTCCTGTTCTGTATGTACATTTAATAGCTGATTAAAATAACTTTTCCATCTATTTAATATACTCTTGGAATCTGCAATCATATCCCCATTTTCATTCCGAATTTGTTGTTCTAGCCTGAAACCCTTTCTTCCCTATACTAATTCCCTGATATAATTCTCTAATGTTCCTATTTTTTGCATTTATTTCAAGATCATTAATCTTCTCTCTCAAATATTCCCTCTTTTTACTCTTTAGTAACTTGGTGGTTTCCCGTCTAACACTACCCAATTGCTCTAAATTTACCTCATTTGGCTCGTGTAACCATTTCATTTTTGCTAGCTTTCTTTTCTTTACAATGCGGCACATTCCTCACAAACCATTTCTTGTTTTGCCTCTTTTTTAAACAACCAATGCTTTCTGATGCTGACAATTTAATAGTATCTCTTATAGCCTCCCATTCTTTATTATATCAGTTTCTTCTTCGTTTGCCACATTGTCATCTGAAGATTCCAGTACTTCAAATCTATTAGCAATTTTGATTTGGTATTCTTGCCGCATTTCATCATTTTTCAAGTTTTTTAATTCATATTTTACAGAATCATCTTTAGCGTTTGTTCCTCTCATAAGCGATAGCCGTTGTCTGATTTTCACCCTGACCAGATGATGATCTGAATTGCAGTCTGTCCCTCTAACTGATCTAACATCAATGATGCTACTGTGCCAGCGTTTATCCACTAATACATGATCTATCTGGTTCCGAGTTTCTCCATCTGGGGACGTCCAGGTGTATTTATGAATATCCTTATGCTGAAATGTTGTGCTCTTAACAACGAGATTCTTTGATGTGGCAAATGTAAACTAATCTAACCCCGTTGTCGTTACTATCTTCATGAAGACTGAATTTGCCTATTGTTGGTTTGAATATATCTTCCTGCCCCACTTTTGCATTAAAATCTCCTAAGATAATTTTCATATGATATCGTGAAAGGCTATCAAATAAGCATTCTAATTCTTCCGGACATAAAAATTATGTTCTTCACGAAATGTCTGTAATTGCATATATTACAAGGCAGAGAATATAAGTATTTTTTGGATTTCAGTATATAAGTGCACTTTTTTTAGCAAAATTAGTATTTTTAAGTTTACATTTTTAAATACCGAATCTATAAATCATAAGAGATTAAAAAAATAATCAAGTGTGACGTTCCTTACGATAGAATAATCATAATACACTATTAAGTGAACAACTTTGGAAGGACTAGCCTAATTGTCCAGTGTTAACATGTCATTGTGATGTCCATAGACTGGATGAAATACATGTAGAAACAAGACTGAAAGGACGATTCAATAAATGTTCCTTGGGGTAAACAGATGAGTACACAGTGTGTAAACAAATGCAAATGTCTCATTCACCATTCAGCTGTCCAGCCCATTGTCTCGTGACCGCCGTCGGCACTAACTGGCCTTCAACGCGCTTTTGTAAACAGTAAGCTTTTCATTAGGTAACAGAGTGGACGTAATCGTTGTTTACTTAGCTCAGATACACCCTAACAATGTTAAATACACATCGTGCAGCTTAAATTTTCAAACCTCTGTCTTCTATCAATTAACAGATGGAGAACTGGCCTGTTCTGTGGCTGTATAAGTTAACCTGAAAGATTTCTAAATTCAAATCGTGAAAGATTGGCATGCTACGAGTTATTGGTAAGCCCAGAAAATTGGATAAACTTAGGTAGATTTCTGGACAAAAGGCGGAAAATAAGAACAACACTCATTCATAAATAAATAAATATGTTAACAAATTGCAATACCATTAATTCTTAATAATTCTACATAACTAAGTTAATGCATAATGTAATTATATTGTAATCTAATTGTAATAGTATTGTGTTTTCTTTTTTGTTTTGTTTTAAGTACATTATTACCAAACATCAACTTATTGTAACGGACTGTCAACAGCACGTACGGCTTACTTCCCATGCGACCCATATTTGTAAATAACATTGTATGTATCTTACTTTTAGTCTAATAAAGTCCTTATATGTATGTATATATAACCTGAATATTCTTTCTTTTCCTTAGTTTAACTCCTCCCATTGTGAATAATTTTGCGTACATCATGCTAAGGGGACCTCAGAGGGACACGGCCCATCGGTATATATATATATATATATATATATATATATATATATATATATATATATATATTAACGCTGGATCATATACAATGGGTTTCGTGGTAGTCGAAACGGAGCTTGTGCGGGTTTTCCTAGGGGTTTCTCCCGTTTTACCCTGCCACAAATTCCATTCCACCATATATCCATACTCATCTCATCCATCAGCAGCGTCATCATCATCCTTCACGGATTAGGTCTATGCGTGTTCCGATCTCACATCTGTTCAGCTCAGCGCCTTCTTGGTATTCCCACCGATCTTCGTCCTCCAGGATTATACGTCAGTGCCATCTTTGGTATCCAATTCTCTGTCATTCTTTGCAGATGTTCTATCCAATTGTTCCTGTGTTTTATATTAGTTGAAGAGATGATTGTTCTTTTAGTTCCTTTATAATATTCTCATTTTTAGTATGTTCTCTTGTACAACCTTTCGCAGCCCATAGGAATCTCATTTCATCTGCCTGAAAGTTACTTATTTATTTTTCCTTCAGGACCCAGGCCTCACATCTCATCCATATCGTTTCAGATCTTTCATCCGCCCCTGTCAGGAGTGGTCGGCCAGCATCCTTGTTATTCACAGACATTTATAAGTATAGGGGCTTCATCTCGCCTCATTCCTCGACCCGACCCTGAGTTGGACACAAGGTAGCATGCTGCCTTGTCACGCAGCGGGCCCGGGTTCGATCCCCGGTCGGGGCAGTTTTTCTGGGTGAGGTTTTTATCGGGATTCTTCCTCACCTGTAACACAAATGTCAGGAAAACTTTAAGGACCAAACGGTCCCCCAAATCATATGGCCATCATCATCATCAACACCCTTATCATTATCATCATCCTTCACCGGTGTGGAAAGCAAGGGGAAGCTACCACACCTACACAATCCCCTAGTAAAGCTGCGAACATAGCATGGAAAATGCTATGATTGCAGTGAAAGACCTGCCTTTGGGCAGAATTACTATGGATGGATGGATCATATTTTGCATTATCATGTGGCATTGACGAATGCAAACCATTAAAAATTACGAGGATTTTCATAAATGCCGAAATCATCCCCAACTGCTCAGTAGTAAAAAAATGGATACCTAATTGCAACTTCACCTGGACTTTAAAATCCAGGTGAATAATACCTGCAAGAAAGTGTTCTCAATTCTTCACTCCCTAAACAGGTTTAGACACTTCTTTCCCAAGAAATTAAAATAAATACTTGTACAGACTCTTGTAATATCGCACATTCATTACTGTGACATATTACTAACTAATCTGACAACTGACCTATCTGACAGACCACAATGTGCTCATAATGCGTGTATTCGATATGTATTCAATCCCCGTGGTTATGACCACGTGTCTCCTTCTTTTCAGGCATGGATATAACCTCTATAAATACGACCGGAGAACTCTATAATTACATGTTTTACTTACTTACTCACTGTCACTATCGAACCCGTAGGTTCATGGCCGCGCGGACATAAGCTCTCCATACATCCCTATCCTGAGCTAATGCCTTCCAATCATTCACTGTATAATCTACTTCCCTCAAATCATAGTTTATGTTGTTCTCCCACCTCATTCTTGGTCTACATACTGGGAATTTTCCCTCTGGCTTTCCTACAAGAAGCTTCCATGCACGTCTTTCATTCCCCATACGTGCAACATGTCCTGTCCAACGCAGTCTACGAGACTTAATTGTTCTTAATGTATCTGGCTTCATATAAAGACCATGTAGTTCATTGTTAAGTAGTCTTCTCCATTCACCTCTCTGTTCATCTCTGTTTGGTCCAAAAATTTTCCTAAGAACTTCATTCTCAAAAACTCGTAATCTCATTTCCTCCCTTAAAGTAAGAGTCCATGTTTCGCACCCATATAATTGGCCTATAACTGGTAGAATAATAGTTTTATATATTTTCAGTTTAACGTTTTTTGAAAGGAGTTGGGACATCAAAAGTCTCTCCAATGCATAATAACACGCATTTCCAGAATATGTTTTGCTATTCTAAATTCGAATGTTAGTCACGTATTTAGCTAGTGACGCTCGGCGTCGTAAGTTAGGCCTATATCACAGGAAATATTGTTTCTAGTCCGTCACTAAACCTTGAAATGGGCTTGTTAGCTGAATGATCCTGAACTGAGTACTTTGAGCTCTTCACAATGCTGTTCATTTTATTCATTATAACATTAATGATCTTATACAGTATTTTAATATAGCCTACTGCATTCAAGATTGTTTCCAAATTAATGAGATTCTCTCTCTACATGCCCTATCTTACAGGGTCATGGATCAATAAGTAAGGCTACATTATAATTTATATTAAAAAATACAGTGTGAAAACAAACTGTAACGACATACTTTGAGAGATCGCACCAAAATATCGGCTGAGTAAATTGTTATGTGAGCCTGGAAAATGAGACATTAAAATATTACATGAGAAATGTTATAGGCAGGCAGCGGATTTCCATTCCAATACAAGTTAGGCACATCATCGATTAACATAGCCTTGTGGCTTCAGGGTTCGAACATTGCCCTTGAATTTTTACGTCAGGATGCTACCAAAAGTATAGTCAAGTACATAATAATAATAATAATAATAATAATAATGATAATAATAATAATAATAATAATAATTTTATTAGGAATATTCCACAATACAATGTTTCTCCTTCAACCCAATGTGATTTGTCACCAGAGGTACCTGTTTAAAGCATTTTCTTCTTTCAAATCTCTAGCTTCCATCTTCTTCTCACTCCATTTATCCAACCTTCTCTAGGTCTGCCTCTTCAACTTCTTCCATTAGCTTTCCAATCAAGGATCTTCTTTGGTATTCTATCTTACTTCATTCTTATGAGGTATCCATGCAACACCAAACGTTCATCTTCTATTTTTCTTTTTTTTCAATTTTTTTTTTCAAAATGTATAATTTCCTTTATTGTACTGTTTGTGATTTCATCCCTTCTTGAATTTCTTGTCGATCACCTCCAAAAATATATTTCTACTGCTCACACTTGTTGGCTTGTTTTCTACTTACTGTCCAGGTTTCGGTCCATCTAATAAAATGCTTTGTAACAGAACTTGAAATATAGTTTTCAACGAATAATAATAATAATAATAATAATAATAATAATAATAATAATAATAATGACAATAATAATAGTAATATGAATAATAATAATAATATGAATAATAATAATAATGACAATAATAGTAATAATAATAATGACAATAATAATAATAATAATAATAATAATAATAATAATAGATAAAGATTGTAGATTTTCACTGCCGGAGTCTTGACTCTTGTTATGTTGGTTCTCCGAGCTAAATTGTCTTGTCCAATTTTCTTTAAACTCCACGTTTCATCTAGAATGGACCACAGCTATTCAGCCCGGAATAACAGCTTATAAGAGTCAGTAATAGATAACTTAGTGCTTTACATTAACAACATAGACAACTAATTTCCTGCATTTAGTAAGACATGACTCTTCTGTGCGTACCTATTTGCAATTGAAATCTGCTTACACATTCACGTTACGCTACAGATGCACAAGAAGAAACTACTCGATCCCCTCTACGAACGGGGAAAAAAGTGCGTTGCCTAGTTATGAATTACGTTTTACTATAGGCCGACGTCATCGTCAGGTTCATTAGTCGTTAACATGATTCTTTCTGCTCCGACGTTCACGGGTTCAAACCATGAGGAGTCGATAGATTTGTATCAAGTTCAAAAAAAATATGTGAATGGGTTCCTTCGAAAAAGGAGTAAAGCGGGGCGGCCGGCGGGTGCAATGACGTAATCTTACGAAACTTTGCCTAGTTAGAGTATGAGGGCTTGTTTTCACCTTATGGAATACACAGACGTTTGTTGTGAGGAATTAAAAATATGAATTTCATTAGATAATATAACTTCCATTATTTTGTTCAGTAGAGTAACATTTATACGGTCAGTCTCTTATGGATTAGTTTTTTATTCGTCTAATAGATTTCTTTACGTCATTAACTGTGATATTTGGGAAATGAGAATAATGTTTGGATAGTTTTCTCAGCAGAAATTCAGTTAATCTGGGTTTCATTTTTTTTTTTTTTTTTTTTTTTTGAGGTTGTGCTTGTGAAGCGGTAGGCGATAGTGAGGAAATATTTAGAGCCAGCACATAGATTCTTATGAACCATGAAACGGGGGCTAGAAATAAATATCAGTAAGAGTAAATATATGATCATACGTAGAAATACGTTATCAAATTGAAATGTACTCTTAACAACAAATAAGGCAAACTTTGAAGAAATCGTGGAATTCAAATACCTAGGAAAAATAATTGCAAACCGAAATGAGATGCAGAAAAATTAAATTAGGTTCAACTCTGGAAAGAGAAAAAGAAAGTGCATTTGAGGTACTGTTTTCTTCCCGTATTCTTTAAAAAATGTTAAGTAACAATATGTAAAACGACTATTCTTTCAGTTATACTATGTAGAATGAGAAACTTGGTACTTTACTTTGAAAGAGGAGAAAAAGTACTAGTATTCGAGAATAAAATTCTTGGGAAAAATTGTTGGACCTAGACAAGATGACCAAATATGTGAATAGAGAAAAGTACGTAACAACGAGCTACGTTATCTTTATGGGAAATAAGACGTAACGAAGAAAGGTAATTCTGTAGACTTCGAGGGCATGATATGTGACACGTTTGCTATTAAAAAGAGTCATGAAAACTTATATGAAAAACAAAAGTAAATTACCAGTAGGTAGATCAAGAGTTGGGACAATAACATTAACCATCATTTGAGGGAGATGAATTACATAGGGATTGATTAGAAAATATTAACTCAGGATAAGGATATATGGAGGAGAGTTCATGTTCCATCAACTATGAACCTCCGAGTTCGATAGTGTTATTGAGCTAGTTAGTTAATTACACATTTTTTGTATATAGTAATTTTCCAATGTCTTACGTTTTATTCACAACAAGAAAAATAGATAAAAAAAATTAATGTCTATATATGGCGTGAATTATTTGTTTTCATTAAGTTTGATGGCAATCCTGTAATATCGGTAAATGGAAACTTCGACTGACCTACCTAAAATTTCCGATCTCCTTATTTAGCCCACGTTTGTATATGCCAATAGTGCACTGTCAATCCCCGATCTCAAAAATCTCGAAATTTATTAGGGATGTAGTCTTTAATTTGGATGATTTTGTAGGAGTTCCTGTTTTTGAATTGAGAAGCTAGATAAGATGTTTTATTTTCTATATAATTCAAAACTGTTCTTGCATTTCGGTTATTAATTAATTAAAGTAATTTCTTTTATTATTTGTAAATTGGAATTCGGGACAGACTTCCCTGAAATCCTATATTCATAACTTTTTTCAGAACTTTTTCCTGAATAGGCAGACAGTGCGTTAGGACGTTTAGGTTTTTGAACAGGAGACGGCTCAAAGCTACATCAACTTCCACGTTCCTCAATGAATTCGTTGGCAATTTCAAAGTCTTCAGAACATCCGGCCTGTGTGAGCGTGTTACTGCAAGTAGCATAGACTTCGAAATCTAAAGTAATTTCACTAACGTCCTCTAACCCATTTAAATATTTTTGTTCTATAATTTCTGCCAGAAAATACTCAAATTTGTCATCCTCCAATCCAGGCTTTTCGAGTTTTTCAATTGTTTCCTGAACTAAAGATTCCAAAGTAGTTAAGACGTATAATTGATTTATTATCCCCATTCTATTCTTTTGATTAAATATTTTATGGACCCACAAGTATATTACCTATAAATGTGCATATTTCCGTGTAAATATACTGTTATATCCTTTAAAAATATATTTTTTACACCATATATATGCTAATCAATAAATCACAAAACAAATATTCCATTGTACTAACATTGTATTGAGTTTTTTTTTCATGTTTAAATAGAAACAATTCATATATACCGGACGAATACTCGACTGTGGGAATGGAGACTCCGGTGCGCTGCTCTACAAGTAATCATGCCCCTCCGTTGCAATATTTATTTCATTAGTTTATATCCCTCTCCCTGTCCGTTTTTGTTCTTCCCTCGTTTGCCACACTACTATTTTCTATTATTATTTGTTTATTTTATTTTTCCAAATGTTTTTACTTATTTATTCTGTCATGTACCGATGTTAAACCTTTTTTTTTATTATTTTCTTGTTCCTTCTTTCGTATTAAATATTATGCAGACTATTGAATTTGCAGTGAGATAACTAATATCACGGTGTTCTGTATCCTTCATTCAACATATCCTCAAATTTTTGTTACAATCCAACTGGTCCAACATAAGTACTTTCCTTGTTAATGCAAGAAAATATCCGAATGTGGGTAAGCGATCAGAAGATACAATGTCATAGCGCATAACTATGAAACTCAAACTGGCTCAAGTACTTTCAATCAGTGTACAAACATTGTTGCTTGCAGCCGAAAGCTTGACATTCTCATGAAAAATTCACAAATTTACCTTATCTCTTTTGAAAATGAGATTTTACGAAACAATACTAATGCTCTTAATGGAAATGGGGGATAGAGTAAAGAAAACAGATAGGCCCAAATTACGAATGTTGTAATAAGAGCCAGATGAGGTAGCAAATAGTGAAGAGTAGAAGACTACAATGGATTATTCATACATTACTTCAAAAGAAATAAAATGTAACAAAAAGAGTTGTAGATATTTATCCACGATATAAAATGTCATTAAACAGACCAAAAATAAATATGCCTTGCTTGTATACATTTTATTATTAGTTTTAGTCTTAATTTTAACTAATATTAACTGGTTGTATTATAGATCGTAATATATTAGATATTATCTTTTGATCAAATTTTTACGTAGTGTTTAATATTAGAGTTAATTAAGATTGTTATATTCTGATGTAATATATGTTTGTCCTGGTGAGTGGAAGAGAAGGCCATATGGCCTTAACTCCACCAGGCTAAATAAATAAATCTAAAAAAAATCTAAAAAAATACGCTGGAAGGACCAAATGTAGCAAGATCTCACTTGGGTAGATTTAGATATAGATTTATTTACTTAGCCTGGTGGAATTAAAGCCATGTGGCCTTCCCTTCCACTCATCAGGACAAACATATATTACATCAGAATATAACAATCACAATTAACTCTAATATTAAATACAAAATAAAAATTTGATCAAAAAGATAATATCTATTATATTACGATCGTCCACCGCTGTGGTCTCGAGGTAGCGTGCTGCCTTGTCACGCAGCGGGCCCGGGTTCGATCCCCGGTCGGGGCACTTTTTCTGGGTGAGGTTTTTATCGGGGTTTTTCCTCACCTGTAAGACGAAATCATGTGGCTAACATCATCATCATCCTTCACCGGTGTGGAAAGCAACAGGAAGCTAACAAATCTACGATTCCCTAGTAAAGCTGTAAGCACACCATGGAAATGCTGTGATTGCAGTGAAGGACCTGCATTCGGGCAGAATTACTATGGATAGACAGATAATACGATATATAATACAATGCTAGTTAAAATTAAGACTAAAACTAATAATAAAATGTATACAAGCAAGACATATCAAATTGTCCATGTCTAATGTATATAAAAACAAAGAAAAATAATGAGATGTAGAAAACTAATTTTAGGATTATACAATATTTCAAACAAAACGAATGAAAATATTTGTTAATCTTAATATTAATTTTCATAAATAATTTAAGTTATTAAGTGTTAAAAGAGTATTGTCGGTGAGGTGTATAAGTTAGTTTGTTATTATATAATTCTTTAGTTTGTTTTTGAAGGATGTTATAGTTTGACAGTATCTGAAATAGAGAGGAAGAGATTTCCATGTTTTGGCAAGTGAGACCGTAAATTACAATGAATAATACACAGTGTGAGGAGGAGGGATATAAAGGACAATGTGCTGATGGGATCGAGAGTGTAAAGATTATGTGTGTCGGATAGTTTGATGAAGCGACGTCATAAATAATTAGGCGATGATGTGTGAAGTATTTTATAGAGAAGGGATAGGGAATGGACAGTCCTACGATCTCTTAGATGAAGCCACGATAATTGTTCCAGGGACGGTGTAACATGGTCAAATTTGCAAATACCACAAATAAAACGTGCGCAAGAATTATGAAAACGTTGAAGTCTTCGTGTGAAAATAAATATTTAAGTCTGTAAAAAGAGTATTACAATAATCAAAATGGGGCATTGCAAGTGTTTCTACTAACATTTTCCTAAGAGCGAATGGCAGACAATTTCTTAAGCGATTTAATTAATGTATTATTGAGAAGACAGTTTTGCATGTATGGTTTATTTATTAACTATGATTTGAGGAAAGTAGATTATACAGTAGATAACTGAGAAACAGTAGTTTAGAATAGGGATGCATGTAGAGTTTACGTCCGCGCGGCAATAAACCTACGGGTTCGATAGTGTCAGTAAGTTTGTTAAGAAAAAGCTCCTGGCGCGACAGGTCTATAAGGCATTTAGCCTACCATCCGGCTGCTGGCCTCACAACCACATGTGTCAATCACAGAGGTAGATGATCATCCAACCATTGTAGGGGTGACATGTGGTCAGCATGTCGAGTCCACTAGCCGTTAAAGCTGATTTTCTCAACCTGGAGCCGCTACTTATTGTAGCTACCCAAATGCCTCACGATGCTGGGTGGGCACCGGTCCCATACTCGCCGAAATACCATGAGAAAAAAATTTCCCCCTTGGAGACTCGACCCAGTATAAGTCCCATAGTAGTGGGTTAGTTAGTAATAATAATTACATGCAACCCGATAATGGTGTTTTAAAAATAGCTGAATCTCATTACATCTCTAAAACTCGTTATTGAAACTACCAAATTTAGGCCTATGTGTTTTACATTAATTTATTGTAAGAGCTACTCATCTTTCATATTCAAAATATTACTGAATAAATAATTCTAATTAAGTTTTATTTTCCTTGATTTTTCTCTATTTACGGCCTAATTAATATTGCATGTTCTTATATATATATTACATGTTTATAATTAGTACCTATATTTTTTCTTTGAAATAGTAGCAATATGTCAATATGCCTAAAAATTTTAAAAAAACTTCATTTCAAATTAGACATACTTGTATGTATACGGAATAACGCTGGCCATATTTTATCGCCACCGAATATTCGATCGTTGAACTGTCCAGTTTACCATATATTAAAATTCGTTGTATTTAACAACCGCAAAGACGTGGAATCGCGTAAGAGTCCTGAAAAACCTGCCGAAGGCGATTGTGAGAACTGTTAATATTATATTACTTGATATTTAAAAGATAAGTACATATACAGTATATTTCACTGATAACGAAACTTTCAATAATCCAATAGCATTCTATAATGTCATAAATAACTGAGACCGTTTTATCAAAATTTAAACATTATTCCTTGCAGGGATTCCCTCCAGATGTAACCTAACATTCAACCTTCGAATAATATAAAGAACGTGCTTTTTATTAATCAATTTTCACTCCATCTGTGTTCAGTTTTACTCGAGTTGAGTTTACTGCTTATGTTTTCTCTTGAGATTTCATAAGAGTATAATTATATCAGATTCTTCTCGAGATTCGGAATTGTATGCCATCTTCAGAATACAATGGTACAGAAAATGAATCATGAGAATAGTTTCGCCTACAATATACTATTTTGGTCAACATTTATTTTATCTTAAGAGTATAACTATAAAAACTACATTTTAGGCCTACACATCTTCAAGGCAATGGCCAGGTTAATGTATGCAAATTTCCTCTTATTATGGTTAATTTCTCGGAGATTTTATTCCTGCACCAATTAATTACATGAGAAAGAATTTTTCCTTCCTTGTCAAACACATCTGATTATATATTATTCTAAAATATAGTATGTATACTATCCAGAACCTACAGTTTGTCAGTGTTAGTAGGTAAAATTGACAATTTTTCGTTCATGGATAAAAGAAAAATTGTGTTTTTTTTTACTTACTCTATTTAAATAGAATTTTTATATCAACACAGTATCTGTGTGTAGGCTATGCATACAAAAAAAAAAGAGTCTCAGAAATTGAGATTGGCGGGTTATGTAGGCCTACCTTGAATGTGTAACGGTAAATCCAGAAATGATATGGTAATCAGTAAAGCATGGAAATGTTTTCATTAACTATTGTTTTTTAATAGCCTATAAATGATAAAATATTAAATTATTTTAAAAAGTAGTACAAAAACTCGGAACCACATTACATGCCGAAGATGGAACATGATTCTGAAATGCTTACATGTTTTAATTATTTGACAGTTTTTAAACAGAAATTTAGTTGCTGATGTATAATGTACTTGTTTTAACCCATTAACTGTCATGGTCCCCATTTGGGGAATGTTGTTTCTCTTTTAATTTTGTAGCTATTTTCATGTTGGCACACTTGATTTCTACTTTGAATTGTTGTCTCTAGTTTCTTCAAACTTGAGTATTATGTTACAGTTAGAAATTTTAAAGCAGACCATTTATAAAGAGTGATTTGTGAGAAGGGAGTAATAATTTCAACATTCTATTATATCACAGTTTTCAAAAAATGTAAGTAGTGTAATTATCTATGGAATTTTCATTTCTATACATTAATTTGTTTAATAATGTCTGTAGATTATATCCATTGTCATTTTACTTTTACATATAATTTATTTTTGCTCTGACGGTTCCTTGAAGCTCGATCCCCATTTGGGGCTCACGATAGATGCCACCTAGATTTTTTTTTAATTTTCATATTTCAATGAAACATCATTAAAGACTAAGGGCCGTTAATTCTCATGAACTGGAGGATATTGTTAATGATCCAAATTGTATGGCATCTGACAGCGAAGATGAGGAAGATTTGTTTAAAACTATTGATATCGTGGAGCGTCCTCCAGATCGTGTAGATGATGTATCTGACTGTGAGGATGTTGATGAGAATATATTAGATTATACACTTCCAGCTGACGTTCCTGGCAGTTTGGAGTTGCACAGTATCCGTGGAGCGATGGTTCCTGAAACTTCAGAGTATAGTTCTACTATGGAGAGTGAAGTTCCCAAGAGGAAAAAAATGAAGACTGGTGTCGAATCCAAATGGGCAAAGAAAGATGAAATTACTGTAGTACTTCGCCATATGCAAAAATGAAGAGCGTAGAGGCGCTTTGATATCAAGTTGAGAGGGAAAAATGCAGTAGAGTTATTTGAGAATATTTTATGAGGCAATGTTGAACATGTTGTCAGGGAAGAGTGATATATGCCTGTCAGAAGAACAATCACAACTTCAGTTGATGTGTTAAAATTTATTGAATACTGTTCTTTACAGGTTGTCACGCCTTCCTCAAGAGTAACTATACTGGTGCGAAGATGACATAAAATGGGGAGAAATGTATCAGTCGATAGATATCAGAATAAAATGTTCCTGGCATTCAATGATAACTAGAGCTTCTAAGCAGCATCCTAGTAAATGAATGAGACAAGATTTTCAAAATTCGTCCCCTCATTGTTCATCTCAATAAGAATTTCTTGAAATTCAATGTTTTCTCTAAAAATCTTAGCATAGACGAGCAAATGGTTAGATACTATGGACATCACTATCTAAAACAATTCATTCAGGGGAAGCCCGTGAGATTCGGTTTCACGCAATGGACTTTGTGTTGCTCCCAAAGTGGATATCAGATATCAGTGTATGAAGGTAAAAGTAAGTACACAGAGGATGTTGCAGTTATGGGTCTTGGCGCTTCAGTGGTAATGAAACCATCTATTTCTCGTGTTCCAGAGGATATCAAGATCTATTTTTCTGGCCATACGATCGAACGCAAGACCATAGGAAGACAATGAAAACGTGCAGTTTGCAAGAAAAATGTGTGCAATGTAGGACTTCATGTTGACTGATTTTCTGTCTGACACAGTAAACAAAAAGTGTAACAAAATTGTAAATTAACAAGGTAGTAATCGCCATGATCCCCAATTGGGGATCGTCATATTTAAGCCATTTAATAAAAAAGTATTTAAATGAAGTGATTGTCTTTGCTTTTACACATCTTCAAATACCTTAAGAAACATAATAAAAGTGAAAATTGCAGGGGAAAAAATTGGCAGTTAATGGGTTAAGATTCTAACACTTTCGTTATATTATTTTTAGTCTTATCATCATACCTCAATATTAATGTTGAATTGTTTTTGAACATGTTTCAAAACAATTCTGTTTTATCGTCAGCTGTCCAGACTGGTTTTATTTATGTTGCATTATGTTGCACAACCTGGATGTCGATGTCAGCTACATCCTGTGGTTGGCCAAAGAAACTCCAAACAAGGTCACGCTCCGTCGGTATTTGAAAATTCATAACTCTGTTTTTATTCTTCTGAATATATATATATATATATATATATTTTTTTCAAATAGTCAACTTTTTGTATTTTCTAACTGTTTTAATAATTTAGTGTCTGAATTTAGATTATGTTTTTCAGACCAAACATGAGCAGCAACTGCAGATTTTTCTATTTCCCCATTTTTAATATTTCTTATGTGTTCTTTGGTTCTAATTTTTAGGTTTCTTTTTGTTTTTCCTATATATATATATATCTTTTCACAACCCTTGCACTCAATTTGACATATTCCTGACCTTTTATTTTTATCAGTTTTTTTCATTTTTGTTGGTTTTTATTAGTTTATTTAAACAGTAGTTATTTTTCGGTGCTAATTTAATATTAAACTTCTCAAATATATTTTGGAATTTATTGTGTACCCAAGGGTGATATGAGAATTTTCTCTATTTTTTCATAGATGGTTCTTCTTTTTCAAGAGTACTTCTGTTTATCATTTTTTGTTTTTTATACTTTTCTATCCTTTTATGTACAATTTTTTCATCAAACCAGTTTTCTCTTGCTACATTGATTTTGTGTTTTTTTCTCATGTTTGAAATCTTCTTAGTTTAAGGGTAAGTTTACCAATCTATGAGTTAAACTATTAAAGGCTGCTAATTTATGTCCAATTGGATTGAACCCTGCTGATTTAATAAAATTTTCCGTATGAGTTTCTTTCCTATGAATCCCAAATTCACTTTTTTTCTTCGTTTCTGACCAATTTAAGGTCCAAAAAAGGTATTTGTTTATTTTCTTCTATTTCTTTGGTAAATTTGATGTTTGTAAAAAAAAAACATGTAGAAGATTCCCTAAAACTACAGAGTACAAACATCAAATTTACCAAAGAAATAGAAGAAAATAAACAAATACCTTTTTTGGACCTTAAATTGGTCAGAAACGAAGAAAAAAAGTGAATTTGGGATTCATAGGAAAGAAACTCATACGGAAAATTTTATTAAATCAGCAGGGTTCAATCCAATTGGACATAAATTAGCAGCCTTTAATAGTTTAACTCATAGATTGGTAAACTTACCCTTAAACTAAGAAGATTTCAAACATGAGAAAAAAACACAAAATCAATGTAGCAAGAGAAAACTGGTTTGATGAAAAAATTGTACATAAAAGGATAGAAAAGTATAAAAAACAAAAAATGATAAACAGAAGTACTCTTGAAAAAAAGAACCATCTATGAAAAAATATAGGAAATTCACATATCACCCTTGGTTACACAAATAAATTCCAAAAGATATTTGAGAAGTTTAATATTAAATTAGCACCGAAAAATAACTACAATTTAAATAAACTAATAAAAACCAACAAAAATGAAAGAACTGATAAAAATAAAAAGTCAGGAATATATCAAATTGAATGCAAGGGTTGTGAAAAGATATATGAGCAATTCCATATGTGACCGACTGACATTTACAATACACTTTTGCTGCAAAATTCTTGCATAAATATTACATTTGGTTGAAATTAGAGGTGTTATATACGTGATATAATAGAGGAAAAGTGTCTGATTAAGGTTGTACATAAACATATAACTTCTGAAGAAAAACAATGCTATTTATTATCTATCAACGTATGTGTGACTGACTGACATAAATGTCAACTCATCATGCAGCTTAACATGTTCATCTACATCAACCTAACCTGGTTGAGTGGTAGACAAGGCCTTAAGGCCTTAACTCTGCCAGGTAAAATAAAGCTATTATTATTATTATTATTATTATTATTATTATTAATTCAATTTTCCAAAATACCGTTTGGAGGGCACATTTCAAGTTACATTTTAAATGAAAAAATAAACCTAAAACACAATTAATACCGAAGTTATGACCTAATATGTGATTTGTGACTGACTGAAATTATTTTGTGACTGACTGACATATCTCAATTTTATTTAGAATTTCAAAATGTAAATATTACACAAATATAACAAAATACTATGAAACTAGGTAAACAGTTTGAGTAACAGAGATTAATAAAGAGCTGCAAATACTTTATCAATTCTAGGAAAATTGTTAAATTTAATTTTGCTGTAAAATAAATATTACTTTAAATCAATAATGTAATTAAATTAACTCACTTACCATGGACCATTTTAAATTATAAATATAACGAAACTATTAAATAATAATAAAGTGACTTCGCTATTGTTAAATATACCTACTAAAATTGTATGCATATGTATATATATAGTAACTGAATACAATTTAGTCCGGCGCCATAGCCGAGTGGTTAAGGCAACAAGCATTGGCGCAGAGCTATGGGACTTGCGCTGGTTCGAGTCTCCATGGAGGAAGATATTTTCTCATGGAATTTCGACCAGTATGGGACAGATGCCCACCTAGCATCGTGAGGCATTCTGGTACCTACAATAAGTAATGACTCCAGGTTGATAAGACCAACTATAACGGCTGGGAGACCTGACATGCTGACTACATATCACCCCTACACTGGCTTATGATCTTCTACATCTTAACACATGTGGACGTGAGGCCAGCAGCCGGTTTGTAAACCAAGAGCCTTCTAGGCCTGTCGCGCTTGGAGTGGAGTTTATTACAGTTTACCTGATGTAAGATTTAATATTTTTGATTTCTAGATTGAAACACTGAAATAAAAAATTTAAGCCACCCAGAATGTATACATATTCTTAATCAGTTAGTTATTTATCAGAGTGCATGTACTTTCAAAACAAATTATCATAAATCGCATTAGTAAGCTGTAGTTAGTAAACAATTGCTGACGTATTGAATTCTACTTTTAAATAACAAGAAAAACATAACTCTAATTAGCTCGAATTCTGATGACTCGCAACATAACATCGATGTATGAGATCGCTTTTCTCTCCCTATTCCTTTTCCGCGCTAACTTGACCTGACTTGACCCATTAATACAAAGGTTTGCCTGTCACGCATGCAGTCCCACGCTGTAACTGAATGGTTTGAGTCAAGATGTATCAATAGAGAGCACTGATTCGAGCCCCACGAGAAAATTAATTTTCTCATGGAATTTCGGCCACAATGGGATTGGTGCCCATCCAGAATCATGAAAAATTTGGGCAGAACAATATTTAGCGGTTTCGGTCGAGAGAATCAGCCATAACGGCCGAAGTATCCGACATGCTGACCACATGTCACCCTATATGTTGGTTAGATGATACTTGGATGTGAGATTAGCAGTCAATGGCTTTCTATGCATGTCACGCCATTCATTTGTTTTTAACGCACGAATTTATGAATTTGTTGCGCTGATTGTTTGACAGTTGTGCATACTCTATAACATACGGGTCCAACGCTTTCACGTTGTATACGCAATGAGTCTCTGATAGATGCAAGATATTCAAATTGTTTTCTAAAAAATTCTTTCCTTCTTCTAGGTCATTTAGTGACTACAGTTATTTGGTTGGTTTTACAGCTCACATTACATAATTCTGCACCATTTTGTATCTTATTTCCCGATTTTTCATACATCCATGCCATCCTTTTCACTTGGCCGCCAATCGCATTTATAGCCCCCTTTCCATTGTACGATTCAAAGAGGTTCCATTTTATGTCAAAATCCAAATATGCAAGTAAGTAGTGTCACATTGCTAAATGTATAGGCCTATTTCTATTACCTGCTGCTCCAACTGAAAATTTTTATCACTTCAAGTTTTTGAAGAAATCACTATAGTTCAGAAAAACACTTTTCTATAGCAAACATCTGTAGCACACTTGCTATGTTTCACATAACCTGACACTAGAACAAAGTATTTATTCTGAACTTCTCGTCACCTTCCATATAAACTAGGTAACAGCAGTTAATATTGAGATAGGCCCTGTGCTAATTTTTCCAATGAATTACCTGGATCTCATTTTGTATAATTTTCTGAGAAATCAACAAGTATGGCTGCTTCGTTTACTGCAACCTTTTTCCTGCATGTATTTAAATGCTTCCGCTGTCTTTTAGCTCAAATTGACATAGAAAAAGGGTCAGTAATCATTTTATGGAACAGCTGGGCCGAACAGTCTACCAGATTTCTTAAACCATGTTTATGTTAATCCTCAGCGGAGTGCAGCAAGCAACTGACTGCACCATGCGCATTAGCATATATACGATAGGACAAATGTCAGTCAGTCACGGGACACTAGCGGAAAAAAATAATGACTTTACAAGTAAATGCCTTCAATACTTTTTTTGTAGTTGTGTACCGATAACGCAGAATCCAAGAGGACATTTTATTCCATCAATTATTATGTTGTGTACAGTAAATTTTATACGTTTTATGTGACTGACTGACCATAGCACGCAGTTAAAAATTATAGGACACATTTAAAGTATATAGAACATTAGAAGGCAATTAATATTATAACATTTACGACTAGGGAGGACCAAAGTATGGTTTAACAAAAGAGTTCGTAAAATAAAACGAATTAATATGAACAAATCTTAAACAACAAACTGGTAAAATTGTGCGTGTTTTTACAGATTTGGAATATGACTAGTTCCACCACTAATATTAGATTAAAATAATACACTTATGGAACATTATCTTATAGAATCAGAAAATTTGATCCTTAGAGATATGTATTACGAAAAAAAAATTATTCCTGCGTCAATTTCAAAATTTTCATCTCGGTATGACATTTTCATGGAATCGCTCATATATAGGAAAAACAAAAAGAAACCTAAAAATTAGAACCAAAGAACACATAAGAAATATTAAAAATGGGGAAATAGGAAAATCAGCAGTTGCTGCTCCTGTTTAGTCTGAAAAACATAATATAAATTCAGACACTAAATTATTAAAACAGTTAGAAAATACAAAAGAGCTGACTATTTGGGAAAAGAGTGACCTTGAATGGAGGTTCTTCGACCAACCACAGGATGGAGCTGACATCGACATCCAGGTTGTGCAACATAATGCAACATAAATAAAACCAGTCTGGAAAAGCTGACGATAAAACAGAATTGTTTTGAAACATATTCAAGAACAAATTAACATTAATATTAAGGTAAGATGATAAGACTAAAAATAATATAATTAAATTAACCATATAATATCACTTCTTAAAATTAAATATTAATTCTAACACTTTACCTAGACTTAGTAACAATGCTTTATTACTTAAATTATTTTTATAATTTTTAAAGTTGAGTTAACGAAAAATAATGTTTTATATAAATACCTCCTTTTATTTTCTACCCTCCACCACTTATCAATAATAAGTTATCAAATAATATAAGGGATGCAGCATTTCCAGACTTTCTCTGAGTGTTTTGCCACTTGCAATTTGTCACCTGATGGAGATACAAAGATATATGTATGTTCTGTGTTCATTATTAAACTACCATTACACATCAGGAAAATACTGTGATAATTATTTATTATTTTGTTCAAAATTGAATGAGGAAATTTGGTGTAACAGATGAAGACACAGAGGACAGAGAACGATGGAGAATTTAATTCAGGGGATTTTGTGAATGTTTATTGCAAACCTATAGACTAAGTCCATAGTCATATACATAGAGATAGATAGATAGATAGATCAACAGTTGATTAATATCTTTGACATCATCCGATTCCCAATGGCCAATTTTATCGGTCCATCCAATCTCCTGGTTGTAGATGTTTCTCCTTCATGTATAAACATATTCCCTGACTCCAGGATGTTCTAGGTCTTCCTCTGCCTTGTCTTCCCTCAGGTATCCAGTCCAAAACAGATTTTGGTACATGATCCTCTTCCATTCGCTGGATATGTTGGTACCATCTTTATTGCTGAATTTTAATATAATCTAAAATAGTGTCTTCAATCTTCATTTTCTCCCTTATAACTCAGTTCCTAAACTTTTCTCTTCTTGAAATTCTTGCTGCCCTTCGTATAAAATCCATTTCCGTTGCCGAAAGAAAGTTAGTTGTTTTTGTTGTTTATGGCCAAAGTTCTGCTCCATAAGTAATAATGCTTTTAACAATTGTAGATATTCATTTTATTTTTATTACTTATATTTTTATCCCACAATATTCCATTGAGGCAAGCAATTGCAAATTTTCCTTTATTATTTCTTTTTTTTTCTTTCCTTTTCATAACTCCCATTTTTATGTATTTTAATTCCTAAATATGTGATCTCCCTACAAGATTTTATTGTTTCTCCAGTCTCCAAAATTAAATTTCGTTCTGGTTCACCAATTGATAAATATTTTGTTTTTTTGTTTCATGTTTAAAATTAATCCCCCATTTTTCATATTCTTCTATTAATTTTCTAGTCATATATTCTAAATCTACATAATTGTGCAATTAACAACTGATCATCTGCAAAATGTAAGTTGTATAAAGTTTTGTTGTTTGAAATAGGAATTCCAATGCTTGAACATTTTCTCCTCCAATTCTTTAATATTTCATGTACATATATTTTAAACAGAGTCAGTGTTAGACAACAACATTGATGAAGACTTTTATTTATCATAAAACCATGTGACAATTTACTGCCAATTTTAATTTTAGATATGAAATTGTCATATAAATTTTGTATAGCTTTAATTATCATAGTCTTAATTCCCTTACGTCTTAAAGCAATCCATAGTTTCTCTATTGAAACATGGTCATAAGCTTTCTGAAGATCTACAAATAGTAGGTGCAAATTTTGTCCATATTACATTTTCTTTTATATTACCTGAGTAATGCAAAATAAGTTGTCGGTTGTGGAACGACCTGCTGTAAATCCTGACTATTCCTCTAATTCCATATCACAATAGTTTTTTCCAAATAATGTTTTAGTATACGTCCATAGAGTCTACTCATTGTAATTTTAATTTTTTATTTTTTTTAACATCCATTAGAGCATCTTAGATGCTTTAGGATGTGTCCAGATTATAAACAGCAATATAATATATAACACAAACATACATAAATACATAATAAAACCAATTTACATTACAACTAAAATACACCATAATATCATGGGGCAGCACTTTCACGAGAAAGGATAGCAATACAATTCCAATCAAATATTACAATTTTAAATTTAGGTATTCACCCATACTTAATGGTATGTAAGACAATAAAATATTCTTTACAGCAAGTTTAAATTGTCTGCCCATAAAAAGTTTAATATTGGAAGGGAGCAGATTAAATAGATTATACCTCTATATGATAGGCTATTATACTTCTGGTAAGCCTGTGACAATTTAGGTGTATATTATTAGATATTCTAGTGCTATGTTCATGTAAATCTGAATTTATTTTGAAGCATTTTAAATTTTTATGAATAAAGCAAACTTATACTTCTTACTGTTATACCTCTATAATTTTCACATTGGTCTTTTTTTCCTTTTTTATCGATTGTTAAAGTGAATCCTAGTTTCCATTCTTCAGGAACTTTTTCATCATTCATAAATTTTGTAAACAATTTTCTCAGTCGTTCAAATCAATGGTCGGATCCATGTTTTAATAGTTCTGTTGGTATTCCTCCTGGACCACTAACTCTTTTAATTTTTAATGATTGAAAATTCATTTTAATATCCTCTATGTCCAATTGTATATGTTCATCTGTGTATATATATATATATATATATATATATATATATATATGTGTGTATTTGTAATTCATGTTAATTACTATGATTGGTTGGAGAAAACCCTCAATGATGAGGAAAATTCTCAAAATGAATGAAATTAATTTTTTTACTGAAGTGCAAACAATGTTTTCTTTAATGATCTTGAAGAAGATTTTCGGGCTGTAGGCTGTGGTCGTGAGGCTTGTAGTTCCCCAACGTTTTGCCAGAGATGGCGTCTGGCATCCTCAAGGGTTGTCTTGAGACCATGACCACGGCCTACAGCCCGAAAATCTTCTTCAAGATCATCATAGCAACTCCGGCCGTGAAAGTCTATGTGAATACAATGTTTTCTTTAATTTCAGTATTATGAAATAAATTTAACTATTGATCCTATTTATTACAGATGATTAATTCTTACTTCATTACAGTAATTTATTCATATTCTTTTGGTCAATCATTTCCAATTCATGACATACAAGTTTAAAAATAATAAAGTGAATTAACTGATAAAATCAGGTGGAGAAAAATTGATGGACAAGATAAGCCAGTTGCTTAATATGATTTGGGAAAAAGAAGCTCTTCCAGATGAATGGAAAGAATCAATTATCATACCAATTTATAAGAAGGGAGATAAAACTGATTGTAACAACTATAGGGGCATCTCATTACTTTCAACTTCGTACAAAATTCTAACAAATATATTAGTAAGCAGACTTACCCCTTATATTGATGAGATACTAGGAGATCATCAATGTGGATTTAGAAGAAACAGGTCTACAACGGATCAGATTTTTATTTAAGACAGATTTTAGAGAAGAAATGGGAATATAATGGTACTGTACACCAACTATACATAGATTTCCAAAAGGCATACGATTCAATTAAGAGGGAGAAGTTATATAGTATCCTGCTAGAGTTCGGAATTCCTAAAAAGTTAGTTAGACTTATACGAATGTGTCTAAATGGCACAAAGAGTAGGGTGCGTGTAGGCAAACACTTTTCAGACACTTTTGAAATCTAGAATGGGTTGAAGCAAGGAGATGCACTATCTCCTCTACTATTTAATTTTGTACTAGAGCATGCCATTAAATCTTTAGAGGATGAAGATGGCCTACAACTCAATGGTATTAATAAGCTGTTAGTTTATGCTGATGATGTAGTATTACTGGCCGATAGCGAGGAGATACTAAACGCGAACACGCACACACTACTGAGTAACACTAAGAAATTGGGACTGGAAGTAAATATCAATAAAACTAAATATATGGTCAGACATAAAAATACATTATATAATGGAAATGGACAGCTAATGACAAATGAGGGAAATTTTGAGGAAGTGGCTGAATTCAAATACCTAAGAACAATAATCACAAACAGGAATGAGATGCACAAGGAAATTAAACATAGGCTCAATTCTGGAAATGTATGTTATTATGCATTACAGAGACTCTTGACTTCCCAACTCCTTTCAAAAAACGTTAAACTGAAAATATATAAAACTATTATTCTACCAGTTATATTATATGGGTGCGAAACATGGACTCTTACTTTAAGGCAGGAAAAGAGATTACGAGTATTTGAGAATAAAGTTCTTAGGAAAATTTTTGGACCAAAGAGAGATGAACAGACAGGTGATTGGAGAAGACTGCATAACAGTGAATTCATCATCATCATGAACAAATTCGTTTTAGGCCATTTGGCCTGTACAGTAAACCTAGCGAAGATGGTCTTGATCTTTCCACCGATGTTTTGGTCTTCCTTGGTCCCTATGTCCAGGTATATTGGATTGCCAATTTTGGAAGTCTATTTCTTGCCATTCTCCTCAAATGATGTTTCCATTCTTGTTGGTATCTTTGTATATCTTCATTTAAACTTCTTATTCCAAGTTTTCCTCTGATAATAGTGTTCCTTTGGTGATCCAGTCTATTAACTTGTAACAATGGTCGTAAGAAGCACATTTGGCTTACTTGAAGTTTATGAGAGTTTCTTTTATTTAAAATCCAATTTTCACTTCCGTATTTTAGAGCAGCTCTTGATGTGGTGTTATGTAATCTTAGTTTTGTCTCTGTCCTCATCTGTTTACCAGAATGTCTTCGTATTACCCCATTCATTTTATTATATTTTTGTAATTTTGAATTAATGTCACTCTTATACTCTGCAAATACACTTCCTAAGTAAGTGAAATCTGACACTTGTTCTATAATTTTTCCATCAATCTCAATTTTCACCCGTTGTATGTTTTTTCCACACATTGCCATTGTTTTGGATTTTGAAGTGGAAATTTTCATATCATATTTGCTGGCAATTTTGAGTATTTGATACGCTGCTATTTGTAAGCTATCTTCGGAATCTGATAATATTATTTGATCATCAGCATATAATATTGTTTGAATTATTTTATTCCTAGTTATTGAAATTCCACTATTTAGTGTTTGTTTCCATTCTTGCACTATTCTGTTAATATATATATTAAATAAGAGTGGAGATAGTCCACATCCTTGTCGAACACCTTTGCTTGTGTTTATGTGTTCTGTTATTTCTCCATCTGGTAATTTAATTTTGATTTTAGAATTTTGATACAATCTTTGTATGGCTCGTATTAGATGTGAGTGTTTATGATCTTCATGCAGTATCTGCCAAAGTTTATCCCGGTTTACATTATCATATGCCTTTTCATAATCTATAAATAGCATGTATAGTGGGAGATGAAATTCTCTCCTTTTTTCCATAATTTGTTGCAGGGTAAATATTGCATCTATACTGCTCCTCCCATTTCTAAATCCACATTGTTCTTCTTCCAAAAATTGTTTCACTACTTACTGATAATTTATTTTTAATTATGTTGGCATATAATTTAGATGCAGTTGGGAGTAAGGTAATGCCTCGGTAGTTATCACATTTGTTTTTCTGACCTTTTTTATGTATATTAATTATTAGACCCATTTCCCAATCCGTTGGAATATTAAGACAATGCCAAATATTGTTAAAAAGTTCTAATAATTTCTCTTTCAAGGCAGTTCCTACATACTTAAAAAGTTCTAAATTTAAATCATCTAAACCTGGACTTTTCCTGTTCTTGGCCTTCTTTAAAACTTCTTCTAGTTCGTCCATTGTTATGTCTGGTTTTTCTATTTCATTTTCGCAAGTCAAATTCAAAGTAATTTTTTCAGTGTGCGTGTTCGGTTCTGACCAAAGATTTTTGTAGTAAGTAATCCAATCTTGTTTTGGTATCAGATTAACATTAATTTTGTCTTTTGTTTCCATCTGTAATTTTTTGAATATTTTAAATCCCTGTCTTTGTGCTCCTGTAATATCACGTTCTAAGGATTTTACAAATTTATCCCAATCATCCCTTCTATATTTTCTAGACAATTTACGAACCTTAGCTCTGAGTTTTTTATATTCTGTATAATGTTCCTCTTGTTTAGTTTGTAAATACACTTTATAGGCTTTTTTCTTTTGTTCAATATTTTCTTTTAATTCAGGATTCCAAGTTCGTAATCTCTTTTTGTTTTTTGATTTGTTTGTATCCAAGACTCTCATATGCTGCTTCCATGATTGCTTCTTTTAGATTTATCCAGTCCTCTTCAATATCGCCAGTGCTTTTTTTAAGTTTATTCCTTATTCTATTTTGATATAATATTTGTGAACTTTGGTCTTCCAATAAGTGAATTTTAAACTTTTCTGGTATCTTATTTTGTATTGTCTGCTTGTATTTTCTTGTGCTGATGTGTTTGTATATAATTTTATTTTGCTTTCAACAAGAAAATGGTCACTATCAATTTCACTTCCTCTATGCACTCTAGTATCATTTACAGACTTTTTAAATTTATTATTAATTAGTACATAATCTATTATAGACTTTGATCCCCTTGCTGCCCATGTATATTTGTGTGTTTTCTTGTGTCTAAAGAAGGAGTTTGTGATTCTTAAATTATTGAATATGCAAAAATCTATTAGCAGTTTACCATTATTGTTGCAAGTTGGTTCTCCTGCTGATCCAATGCATTCTCTTATCGGTTGATTTCCGACTCTTGCATTAAAATCACCAGCAATTATGAGATAATCTTGTTTATTTACTTTGTCAATGATTTCTTGTAAAATATCATAAAATTCTATGGTTTCCTTCTACAGGGGCATAAATTCCAATTATAGTCAAATTATGTCCTAACATTTTTATTCTAACTGTTACGATTTTTGGGGAAATCCATTGGTTATATAAAATGTTGTTTTGTAAATTTTTCCTTATTAAAATTGCGACTCCTGATGATGCCCAGTTCTCTGCTGGAACTCCAGAATAAATCATTATATATTTTCCTAATTCTTCTGATCCTTTGTTCTTCTTTTTTGTTTTCGATATAATGGCAATGTCAATTTTTCTTTTGTCTAACTCTACTTATAACTCTTCTTCTTTATGTATTATTCCTCTCACATTCCATGTTGCAACTTTGAGATCCTTAATCATTAACCTATTTCAGTGAATTACATGGTCTTTATAGGAAGCCAGATATAATGAGAACAGTTAAGTCTCGTAGACTGCGATGGGCAGGACATGTGGCACGAATGGGGAATGAAAGATGTGCATGGATGCTTCTTGTAGGAAAACCAGAGGGAAAACGCTCAGTTGGTAGACCAAGAATGAGGTGGGAGAATAACATTAACTATGATTTGAGGGAAGGAGATTATACAGGGGATGATTGGAAAACATTGGCTCAGGATAGGGATATATGGAGAGCTTATGTCTGCGCGGCCATGAACTTACGGGTTCGATAGTGCCAGTGAGTTAGTTAGTTAATAAGTTATTTAGTTAGTTACTTAGTTAGTTAGTTTAAAAAATATAGTAATTGTGTAATGTAAAATCAATTTAAGTAACCAACGTCGGCTAATGTGTAAATATATTGCATCTTTGTCCTTCATGAAACAACTAATCAGTGAATCCTTTAACTTGGTTGGTGCTGTTACAAATGCAGTATATGTTTGTAGAGTAAAAAAGAGACAGAGAAAAACTTAGGTTCCGATTCCGAAGCAATGTTTCCCTTGCAAATATAGTTGCTGAATTGAATAGGTTTAAGGAATCTCAGTTCTAGTTATTTCTCTTCTATAAATAAAGTTGTAGTTTCTGTATATGTAATTCAGATACCCTGTAAAATCATAGTAAGATAAAATTACTTTTTTTCCTAGATGGCTGAACACCACAGCAGCAGTTCAGAAGACAGTGTCGAAATGGCAAATGATTATTATGACAACAGTAAAGAAACTACACACGATGACAAGGAAGCTTTCACAGAAGCAATACAAATGGGTTTCTTGAATATTCTGAAACTACAAAGCACTCCTTCATACCGTGTTGATATCAGAAATAAGATACCAAAAGATTTTAGAGTTTCCTATGAGAGAATGCAGAAAATAGAGATGGACAAAAAAAAGGAAATAGAGGAAAAAGCTATGGCAGAAGATTTAGCTAAACAGTTTGAAGATGAAAACAAAGAGAGGAAGGAATTGCTGACTGGTCATGCTAGTCGAAGCAGGAAAAGAAAGAGTGAATCTAGTGAAACTCCACAGGACAAATTAGCAAAGAGAGATGATGAAGCAGGGGGATCTGGTACCAGCCAGTAAAATGAAATTCCATGAAGCAGATGAAACATTCTGAATAGCAAGTCATGTGCAAAATAAATATAAAGTTGAATTTCAATTTGTTTTTCTTTTTTTTTGTATACTATTTGGCAAATTCAATTAATCTTTTGTTTGTGATAATTATATGTAATTTTCTGCTTTTTTCAATTCTATTGGTAAAAAGCTATTGATATCTTTGCATGATAATTTGGTTGATTTTGTTAAATGACTACTTCATTAGCTAGGTTTTAATTCTGAGCAATCAAGGTTTTCTTCACCGTTTGTGTTCAGACTGACATACCACTCAGTCTCCTACGAATAGAATAGAAGAGAGATTCCTTGATTAACGTTTGTATGGGGACTATAACTAGTCGCCATAATTCTGATTCATACCATTTGCTAGTAATCAAGGTCCATTAATCTATACATTCTTGACAAGTTTATGTCGGTACCATCACATCTTATATGAGATTCTTAGAAGCAAAAGCGTGTATAAGCAAATATTAGAGTTTTGAGAAATGCAGATTTAAAGAAGTTGTGTAAATAATTCACAGATAAATTAAGATCATAACAACTGTATTTTATCTGATCCTATGTTCACAATGTTTAAAAAGAAGCAAATGAACACTCAAAGAAAAATTGTATTGATATAAATTAAATAATCAGTAAATAATATATAATAAACACCACCATCAATCATTTTTACTTATCAGATTCCCATTCATGTGATATTATATCATAGAATTTTCTGACACAACATTATGGCTCTCATTATTTGATGGTGATGTAATATATTTCTGTTATTTCCTTAGCGGTTTAACAACAAATAAGAGCTGTGGTGAATAAACCGAAGCAGTTGAAGGTTTCAGTACTTGCAGTTATTATAGGTAACGATTCAAGATGTAAAGCTGAAGATCAAAATGCCCAAATGGACGGCCTTAATCTCAGATGAAATTCTATAAAGTTGTCATCATTCAAACTGCTTTTGTAAAGCAAAATGTGGAGGTTATCTTTTTCTAGTCAGAACCACTCAATTGTATGCATCACGGGAATAATTTCCTTAATGTATATTTACAAAACTATGACAGACAAAAAAATTTCACTTGTCATTTGCATAACAATGACCTTCTGACTTGCATGGGCTACAGTATTCATCCAATCATCTGGGATGAAAACTTATTGGTTTTTCTCCATTGACCATTCGGTAAGTACAAAGTCTTATCACACTCCATGTAGGAGTGAACAGAAATAAAAAATGATCCATTGTTGTTTGAACCATATGCATCCATAATTTGATAATGTTCATATTATTATAATTATCTTTTATCTCCATGCATTGTCATTGAATGCAAATATATGTTCTATTGCTTAAAAGTACCTAAGTAAACATGATCTTGTGATCCTCCAGATAGTTCACCCTTATGCCACTTAAACAACTTCAACAAAATTTAAAATAACGTAACTGAAAATTTACTTACAATTGGGTTAAAATTTTTCCATATATTCTCAGTTATTTACATCTGATGCACTCCAAATAATAAAATATTTGTGATCCAGAATATTACTCTCACATAAAACATTGATGATATTGATTAAAATGGTTTCCACCATAAAGGCAGTTAATGCTATGTAAAATTAACTGCACAAGTCTTGCGAAGGCAGCTGAACTATAAAAGTTTGTGGTAAAGGGATGTAAGTGTACATGCAGACCATTGCTTCTAATCTATTTGAATATTTCTCTCAGTACTTTTCTTGTCAATGATTTATATCTCCACACCAAATTCATACACTTATATATCCATTTTCCACCAAATAAAATTATGTTCCAAGAATGTAATAATACATTTCAATAATTTTTTTGTAAAAAATATACTTAAACCGCTTTTCTTCCAACTGCTCATATAAGATGTTTCATTCGATAGTTAGTCATCTTGAAAAACTTAGTTTTGTTTGTGTTGCTATTAATTTTCCCATTATTATAGTTACATAATCTTGATTAAAGAATGTTATATATGATTATGTTTTCTGAGGATTTCTCTGTGTTGTGCCTTGATGTTCTCCAGATATTTTCCAAGCTCCTTCTTTTCATCCCTAAATATGAGGAAGCAAGTGCTTATAAGTCCCGCGCCATAGCCGAGTGGTTAAGGCAGGAAGCCTTGACGCAGAGCTACGGGACTTGCGCTGGTTCGAGTCTCCATGGGGAAGAAATTTCCTCATGGTATTTCGGCCAGTATGGGACTGGTGACCACCCAGCATCGTGATGCATTTGGGTAGCTACAATAAGTAGCGGCTCCAGGTTGAGAAAACCAGCTATAACGGCTGGGGGACTCGACATGCTAACCACATGTCACCCCTACACTGGCTGATTATCATCTACCTCTGTGATTGACACATGTGGATGTGAGGCCAGCAACCGGCTGGTAGGCTAAGGGCCTCGTAGGCCTGTCGCTCCAGGAGTAAGTGCTTATAAATGTAAACATACTAAGAGAGAACAACACTATTTTTACTAAAAAACATTATACACATATTTATATAGGACACACAGGGTTTAACTAATATTTCTTATGGTGTTATGTTATGTAAACTTATTAACAACTTATTGTTCCTGGGAAATTTGCAAAATTGTACTGTAAACAAAATTTTGGAGTGACTTGATACCTTCACTTGAAATACCATTCCTTAAATAGGCCTATGCCTACACCAAAATCCATTACAATGCTAATGTGTCTGTGAAGGTTTAGGTTTGCCACCATCTCATTGTACATCAATATCTTTTATTTTTTAAAGCACCATATAACATTCAGTATTCTTTGTGCCTTGCCTATTTACTATATTATAGCATCATCAAAGGCTTTCTTGACATACCAATTTATTGAAGGCTTCCTGTGATTAAGAACTAATTTTTAGAGTTCTGTAACAATATCAGGAATTTTATATACTATTACCTATTTATCAAATAATTGAAGTTGGTATTTCAAGTAACTTAATAAATTTAAAATTAATTTGCTTAATAAATGTGTGTTATCTGTTTTATTTAAAAAAGTGGACAAAAATTTCATAATTGTATTGATATTTAAATGTGATTTCTTGAATAAAAGTATTATGTAAACTGTATTTTGACTTATCACTGATGGAGTAAAGAGGAGAATTTGTTATAATTATTTCTCTTCTGAAGTAAAGAGTTAATGACATCATGCTTTGATGGAGAGCTGTGGGTCTTTGTGCTGGACTGCCATGGTTTGGACTGCCATGGGGAAGGAAATTTTCACATAAAATATTGGCCAGTATGGAACAGGTGTCCACTCAGCATTATAAAGAATTTCGGTGACTCTAATAATTCTGTAATATTAGGATAAAATTACATAAGTTTAATTTTACTGTTTTTTATTTTCAAGATGAATATTTAAAAAATACAGCATTTTTCTTCCTCTATATTAAGTGTAAAGTTCTTAAGTGATAGCTAATGTCTTATGGTAGATATTTCTTGGTCAGAAGTAATGAAAATCTGCTATTATTAATAAGGTATTTGAATTTTAAAAAGGCTCTTGAGAAAAGTTATATTTACAGACATATGTATGTTTACCCTGTGACCATAGAATTATTGGCTTCAAGGTATATAAAACCAGATATAATGGATGATTTACCGGACAAGCTGACCATATAACCCTATGCGTTCCCCATATTGGCTGGATGATCATTTACCTCTGTGATAAACACGTGGGTGTGGGGCCAGTGCCTAGCTGGGATGTCAAGGACATTCTTGGCGTGTTAAGCCAAGGACTTAGTAAATATAATAATGAATTTTATAATTTGTCTAGGTAACCAGAAGTGCCCACCTTAATTACACTTAAAAGTTTTTGCTAGTGAGTCCTCCAAACCTTAACTGTGAGGTATGATTCTAGGTGAGGTTCTGCTGTGGTAACGCTGACAATTGTCCCTGGTCCTCCATTGTCATACAGTCCAATCTAGAGAAGAGAAATTATGAGAAGTGGATACTGGACTGTTAAAAAATCAAAGAAACCCACATAAAGTAAAGGACATGAATTTACCAACATGTAACATGAAGTCGATTCTGGGCTGTTAAAAAATAAAAGAAACCCACATAAAGCAAAGGATATAAATTTACCAACATGTAATATATTAACATTGTATAGACCTATAGCAAGATGAAAGTACAGAGTATATAATGCTTGTCTACAAGAAGTGAGATGGATATTTCAAGAGGAGGTGGATATTTGTCTATACTTGCTATGTTAATAATCATATCGAAGGGAGTGGTTTTATTGTAAATAGAAGATATTTATCAACTTTAAGGTAATATTTTTATTTATTTATTTATTTGCCAAATGCACATCTCTATACAATTTTGGCACTCCCTTAAATAAGCAAAGTTTTTGCTCCACATATTTTGAACCTTCTCTCCACCACATTATTATTAGGCCTTACAGCCTGGAGTAGGGCTCCATTTTCTTGATAGCTCCCTTGCACCCATCTGTACTAAATGCCTTCTCCTCCCTGTTATTTTTCCTCATTTTCCGATGTCTTGCAACACACATCCCACCATAGAGATCTGGGCCTTACTCCTGTTCTTGATCACATTGGGTTCCTCGAAAAGGTAAGTGTTATCTTGTTACATTATTTATTGTGGAAATAATTGTTTTAATCTTTCTATTTTGGTTTGAAGACTATTTTCTACTATATTACACTTCATACTAATTTGAATAAGGTTTTTGCAAATAAATTATTAAATATTCTCTTCATATCTTCATTACATCTATTTATCCAATTTAAATGATTATTTTGTTCTTTCCATGTAATATTACATTCTTTTCTTAAAATATTGGAATTATATTACATGCTTCTTTTTAATTAAACTTAAGCACTAGTTAGAGCACTGTGTTCCTATAGTTGTGATCAAAGTGTCATGCAGGTCTATGAAGGCTAAATAATTTTCTTTTATATTATTGGAAATAGTGACACCCCCTCTCAATTTTATTATGTTTTACGTTCTAGATTTCTAACATTGTAAATTCAAGTTTCCTTACTAAACCACGGGGCATGCCATAGCATAGTGGTTAAGGCACTGAGCTACAAGCCGGAGGGTCGAGGGTTCAAGTCCCATTGGGGTCAGGAGTTTTAAACTGGCCCAAACCCTCTGGCGGCACTATGGCCCTGGGGTCGACTCAGCCTCTAACTAAAATGAGTACCAGGCGCTTGTTCTGGGGGTAAAGGCGGCCGTCACGCAGGGCTGACAACCCGGCTGACATAAAGTGCCGATTGTCTAGGAAAAGTGGGAGCCTTAACCTCCTACTACCCAAGGGCCTCCGGGCCTGTTGTGGGACCACTTTACTTTACTTTTTACTAAACCACTGTTCCATATTGCTACTTGGGTTTTGGAATCAATAAGTTACCTGAAATAGCCATTACCTTTACTATAGTTTATCTTACTCCTGTGTTGCTAGTATTTTATCTCAAGAGAATGGTTTCTTAGACATCAAATATGATTGTTGTATTACCTAACTCATTGGCTGTATAGAAATTGGAATTACATGTTGTAATTCATCCATAAATTCCTGTCTTGAGACATTTTCCAATCATTAATCCTCCTCAAATCAAATGTAATGTTCATCTCTACTTCATTCTTCACCTACTATTCATTTAATCCCTTCTGGATTTCCTACCTACAAGAAGTATCCATGCCTCTCTCTTTTTCCATATTCATGCCACACCTTCTGTCCATCATAGTCCAGAAGTTTTAAGTGGGAGTTTACTTCCGCGGCAACCATTTTTGTATTACTCTCTTTAAAAATATGTAGCTTCAGAGGTACTCAAATAACCTTGAATAAATCTGACAGTCATAATACGCAACGATGTCTTAATTAATAAAAAACTAATTACCAAAATTTCACTTTTTCTCGTTTGACAGCCATTTTATTACTGCTTATAATTACCCAGATTTGTGACTTCAATTAACTTTGTCTCTTAATTCAGTCATGTTTGGACTTTTACATTTGCACAATCTATTAGAGAAATATCCTCAGAAATAAACTGAAATATCAGATTTGTTTGTCATTTTTTTAAATTTATTTACATAGTTTTAAAATACAAAATTTTTAAGATGATTTTAATTTTTAGAAACAAAAGTAATATATACAATGTAAAATTTGTTGGTACCAATTAACTACCAAGCAGTTGGAAGCACTTGTCAAATAGATACATGCAATTATAATGAATTGTTTTGAAATTACAAGATTTTATATGAATAAAAAGTAATTTCTGTGATAACAGACATTGTAAAAAATGTTTACACTGGGTGTCCAGCAAATTACAAATAAGATATTCCCAAAAATATCCCAGTTTTTTAATGGCATCTAAGAATAATCCCGAGTTTTTTGAATGCCACATTGAATTAATCCTAGTAAAGTAGTTTTGTAATTTTCTTTTTAGTATGTGCTAATAATAAAAACATATAACTTATTTTCATGGTTAAAATAAGAATAGCAAAATATATAATTTTTATTTGAACACGACTATATTATGAAAAACATTTCAAACAATCCCACGATAAAATTATTTTATTCATTTTTTAAATGTTTCATATTATCATCAATGACAGCAATTTCTTTGCCTACTTCATTTTACATTCGAGGATGAAGAAGGCCTACAACTCAATGGTATTAATAAGTAAGTAAGTAAAGTAAAATAATCCCACTACAGGCCTCAGGAGGCCCTTCGGGTAGTGGGAGGTTAACGCTCCCACTTTTTCTGGACAATCGGCACTTGATGTCAGCCGGGTTGTCAGCCCTGCGTGACGGCCGCCTTTACCCCCAGAACAAGTGCCTGGTACTCATTTCCGTTAGAGGCTGAGTCGACCCCAGGGCCATGGTGCCGCCAGAGGGTTTGGGTCAGTTTAAAAATCCTGACTCCACCGGGGTTTGAACCCTCGACCTTCCGGCTTGTAGCGCAGTGCCATAACCACTACGCTAGGGCGTGCCCCTGGTATTAATAAGCTATTACTTTATGCTGATCACGTAGTACTATTGGGCGATAGTGAGGAAATATCATTATCATCATCATCCTTATCCTTATCATTATCATCATCCTGCAAAGGTGTGGAAAGCAACGGGAAGCTACCACACATACAATTCCCTAGAAAAGCTGCAAAGCATAGCATACAAATGCTATGATTGCAGTGAAAGACCTGCCCTCGGGCAGAATTACTATGGATGGATGGATCATTAAATTTGTCAATTCTATTTGGATTTGAATGTATTGAAATGCAATGAAAATAAAAGTGTGGAAAAGTCAATTTGAAAGTTTGCATGCAGTTAAATTAGAATATAGCATACATGCCCTCCTACAGTCATTAGGGAGACTTACAAGCGCCGTTGGACACTGAAACTACGCCAACTCATACTTTAAGGTACACAGTATTTTTTAATACAAAAAAACAAAAAATGCTAAATTTGACCGAAAATGTCGAAAATTCACCCATCACCCCCTTAAAATCTAATTAAATGACGTGAAGATAATTATTTTGAGGAAAACATTATACTATATAAGTTAATTTAGAGTATTTCAGTTAATTATACTGTATTCCCGATCAAAAAATACTCTTTGGTTGAACACATAACCTACTTGATGTTTATAAATGAAACAGAACCTTCTCCGCCTAATGTTATATCCTTAAGACATTAAGAAAGACATTTTCTAGAGGCCATAATATAAAATTTTAACATATGATTATACAAATGAATACATGTAATATTATCATCCTGAACTTGTTCAAATTTTTTAAATCTAGACATTTCAAAAACTGATTCTATTCCCAAGTAAAGTGAAAGTATTGTGTCAAGATTTCTATTTTTATTCTTCTATCTCTTTGAAAGTATTGAATTTTAGATTGTGAACATGCATCTAGCACCACATTAACCAAATGTTGTAATATGACCGACAGGAAGGATATAGTAATTCAAACCTTCTATTAAACGAGTACAGGGGGCAAAATCTCAACATAGGCAACCCACATTTCCCCCATCTTCTTTCACTCGCTAAGAGTTGTAGGTAGACCCCTGCATTAATGTTCCTGTGGACTTTTATGTGACAGTGAGGTACCTTCTTACATTACTATGTATTTATATAAAAGACAGGTCATTAAAAAAATAGAGTGAAGAGCAGGCAGTGGAGATCATTCCCCTACCTTCTCCATTACATATCAGTATGGAGAAAATAGAATAGCCTAAATGACAGTGAAGTAGGTGAGGATAAATTATTACGAGTATTTAAGAATAAAGTTCGTTGGAACATTTTTCGACCAAAGAGAGATGAATAGATAGACGAATGGAGAAGAATACATAACTGTGATTTACGTGCTCTTTATAGGAAACCACATATAATAACAGTTAAGTCTCGTAGACTACGATAGGCAGGACATGTCAAACGAATGGGGAATGAAAGATGGGCATGAAAGTTTCTTGTAGACAAACCAGAAAGAAAACGTCCAGTTGATAGATAAAATTGATGTGGGGAAAATAAAATTAACTATGATTTTGAGGAAAGTAGATTATACAGGGAATTATTGAAAAAAATAGTTCAGATAGAGATGCATGGAGAGCTTATGTCTGCGAGGCCATGAACCTATGGGTTCGATATTTCCAGTTAGTTATTTGGTAATAATAATCACATACAAGCCGATAATGTTTTTTTTAAAATAGCTGAATCTCGTTATATCTCTAATACTTGTCTTGAAGTTAACGAAATAGGCCTATAGGTCTATGTATTTTTATATTAATTTATTAGAACAACTACTTATGTTTCGTATTCAAAATATTATAAAATAAATTATTTTAATGAAGTTTTATTGTCCTTGATTTTTCTCTATTAACGGCCTATTTAATGTTCCAATACATACAAATTTACAATTAGGCCTATATTTTTTCTCGTGAAAAAAATACGTAGGAAACTGTCAATATGCCTGTAAATTAAAAAAACGAGAAACTTCACTTCAAATTAGACATATGTATACAGAACAAAGCTGGCCGTATTTTATCGCCACCGAATATTTGATCGTTGAACTGTCCAGTTTACCATATACTAAAATTCTTTGTATTTAACATTCGGATAGACAGTGGAATCGTAGAAGACACTGCGTAACCTGTTGAAGACTATTTTGAGAAGTGTTATACCAAATTACTTGAAGTTTAAGCTGTAAGTACATATATATTTCACTGATAACGAAACTGTGAATAATCCATTAATATCCTGTATTTTCATAATCAACTGAGACCGTTCAACCAAAATATAATCAACAAAACTTAGATTATTTCTTGGAGAGATTCTCCCAAATGTAACCTAACATTCAATCTTCGAATAATATAAAGAACTTGCTTTTATTCATCTATTTTCACTGGATCTGTGTTCAGTTTTATTCGAGTTGAGTTTACTACTTCTGATTTCTCTTAAGATTTCATAAGAGCAAAACTGATTCAGATTCTTCTCCAGGTATTATTATATCACGAACGGTTAGAAATAGTGTTCTATCTTGAGAAGACAATGGTACAGAAAATGAATCACGAGAATAGTTTCACTTACAACATACTATTTTGGTCAAAATGCATTATAGCTTATAACCATATAAACTGCATTTTAGGCCTACACATCTTAAACCAACGATCTAGTTAATGTATGCAAATTTCCACTAATTTATGTTTAATATCTCGTGGATTTTATTTCTGCACCAATTAATTAGATGAAAATGGATTATCCTTTGCTTGTCAAACATATATTATTATATATTATTCTAAAATATATTATGTATACGCTTATTAACATGCCTCTGTGTTTTTATCCATCCAGAACCTACTGTTTATTAGTGTTTATAGGTTAAATTGAGAATTTATCTTTCATTGATAAAAGTGTAACTGGATTTCCTTTATTTAGGGCCCTATTTAAATAGAATTTTTATATCAACGCAATGTCTGAATCTAAGCCATACGTATGAATTAAAAAAGAAGTCTCAGAAATCGAGTGGGTAGGTTATGTAGCTCAAATGTGTAACGGAAAATGCAGAAATGATAAGACTTGGAAATATTTTCATGATCTATTGTTTTATAATAGCATATAAATGCTAATATCTTGAACTCGTGTCCAACTCATGGTAGATCGAGGGATGAGATGAAGCCCCTATATTTTTAGAGGTCGGTGCTGATTTAACGTCACAAGGGCGGATGGACGTAGTGGATTAAACTTATAGAAGGGGAAAACGAGAGAAATCCCATGAAAAACTTGCTCAATGTTAGTTTTGTCCACTATGAAACCCAAATGGAGTGATCTAGTTTCGATCCCGAGATCCCAGCGATGGGAAGCGAGCATCTAACCGCTTTCGTCACGGAGGACCAACTGTTGCTTATATTAGGGTAAAATACCTTACAATGTTTGTGCTAGATAAAATACAGAAATTGTCTTCCGTTGAAGTATAAATTATGCATATTATGGAGTGTATCCTAATGACTTTGACTGAAAGATATTGATTTAAAATTCAGAATATTTGGTCAAAACGTGATTTTCTTATAAACTGCTTGACAAAATCTGCAAAATTAAAATTTCTCCAAAAATAATTATTGTTTTTATACCCAAACCTAACATACATTTTAATTTTACTTCTAAAATGTGAAGTAGCAGTATGTCAATAAACTGAAGTATACAGATTGGTGACATAACCACACTTCAATACTTTTTAATTTCATGGTGGATCACCATTCCAGTTATGTGGTAAAGTGTTAAATTCTTTTTTAAAAAAAGTTGTACAAAAACCTCATTACCACATTACATGCTGAAGATGGAACATGATTCTGAAAGGCTTACATGTTCTAATTATTTGACAAAGCTATTAAACAGAAAATAATTTTAGTGCCTGATGTATCAAGTACTTTTTTAAGATTTTAACACTTTAGCTAAGCTTCGTAATAATTCTTCTTACTTAAGCAATTTTTATATTTCTTAATCTCGTGTTAACAAAAAATAACATGTTTTATACAAATAGCTCCTTTTTATTTTCTTCCCTCCATCACTTATCAATAACAAAGTCATCAAATATAAGGGATGCATCATTTCCAGACTTTCTCTGAATGTTTTTCCACTTGCAATTTGTCACCTAATGGAGATATAAAGAGTATATTTACGTGCTGTATTTATGATGAAAGTACCATAACACATCAAGATAATATTGTCATAATTATTTATTAATTGTTTTACAAGTGAAAACTATGTTTCCTTATTTTTGGTATCATGGAGTATATTCAGCTATTGATCCTGTTTATTACAGTTAATTCATTCTTACTTCATTATAGTATAGTATTAATAACCTTCATTACAATATAGTAATTGTGCAATGTAAAATCAACTTAAGTAACCAATATTGGGTAATGGATAAATATATTGTATATTTGTTCTTCATGAAACAAGTAATTAGCAAATTCTATAACATGGTTGGTGCTGTGAAGAATGCAGAGACAAGTTTGTAGAGGAAAAATGAGACAGACAATAACTTAGGTTCCCATTCCGAAGCAATGTTTCCCTTGCAAATACAGTCATTCCATCAAACAGGATGAAGGAATGTTAGATCTACTTACTTCTCTTCTCCTTTCTATGGAATCAACTAGAAATAAACTGGTAGGTTCTGGATATAAGTAATTCCGATACCCTATAAAATCATAGTAAGATAAAATTACTTTTTTTCTAGATGGCTGAGTATGTTACCAGCAGTTCAGAAGACAGTGTAGAAATGGAAAGTGATTATTATGACAGCGGTACAGAACATGCACAAGATGACATGGAAATGATCACAGATACTGTAAGAATGGGTTTTGCAAATATTCTCAAATTTCATAGCCCTACTTCATACAAAATGAAAACAAAAAATCATTTACAAATAGATTGTGGAATTACGTATGCAGAATTTAAAAGAAATGAGATGGAGAATAAGAGACAAAGAGAGGAAAGATCTAGGCAGGAGAGAAAAAAGATGAGAGCAAATAGGAGACTTACTTTTAATACAGAAGAACCTTCAGTTAAGCAATATGAAGATGAGGAAAAATGTCCAAAGAAATTGTTGAATGCTCGTGCTAGTCAAAGCAGGAAAAGGAAGAATTTGCCTAGTGAAGTAAGCGAATCTCAAAAAATAAAAATAGCTAAGAAAGATGATAATGAAGCAGGGCAATCTGGTACCAGCCAGATAAAAGAACTCCCATGAAGCAGATGCAATATTCTGAAAAGCAAGTTGAGGTTTATGCAAAATAAATCTGTGGTTAACTGTCAATTTTATTTTTTTTTATTTTTATATTTATTATCATGCAACTTGAATATTTTGTTTGTGATGATAATATTTTGTTTCTGATGATAATAATGTAATTTTCCACTTTTTGTGAAAATATTAGAAAGCAATCCATGTTTTTTCCATGATAATCAAGTTGATTTTTTTAATAATGACTGTTTCATCAGCCCTTTGTGTTCAGTCTCCTATGAATAGAATAGAAGAGAGATTCCTCGGATAACGTTTACATGGAGAGTATGACTAGTCGCCCTAATTCTCTATCATGCTATTTGCAAGTCATGATCCTTACATCCATACATTCTTGACAAGTTAGGGAGTTATCATCACATCTTAAATGAGATGGTTAGAAGTAAAGACATGCAAATGCAAATTTTTCATCTGTGACAAATCAGATTTAAAGATAGAACTGTGTAAAAAATTCACAGGTAATTGAAATTTATATCAATTTTATTTACTTCTTTGATTGCAAGGTTTAAAAAATAAATAATCAATAAACAACATTTATAATAACACACGATTATCAAAACAATATCATATATGTTATTTTCTGGAATATGTCTAAAATGGTTATCTTATGGATCTTCCTGTAGGTTTTCTTCTTTTGAAAAAAACATTGTTAAAACCCTTTTGTCATATGTTTAGTATTTTAAGTATAAAAAGCTTACAAACTCTTTTTGCCCGAAATTCTGTTTCAATGCTAACCCTGTTTGTGCAGCTCGAGTTCCACCATCCTTCTTGCAGGCACATGTGTTTTAATACAAAAACTAAGAAATGCTGTTTGAAAATTCCAAAAGTTCTCGAAGATCTATTGGCAATCTTTATCTGTAAATCTATTTACATTCATATCGCCATAGATAATCTACCAGCATGTTAACTATTTTACATGCTTTTGCCACTTTCCTACGACCAATATTTTCACAAGCACTATTTCTAGATTTTTTGGGCTTATTTTGTGCCCATGATGACACTTTTCACTCTCTTTTTCGCCTTTCTTGTGCTTTTTGGTGACTGTCTAAGTCACATGACCGATGCCAATGTGATGTCATTTTCTCGATGATAGTCAAGATCTACACCTTGCTATCATCGACAGTTTCTCTAAAAAATCAAGAATAGATACACATTAAATACATGAAAACAATATCTAACAATAAACTATTATAGAAGAATGATATTAACATTCCAGTAAATATACTTGTATTAATTCAAGTATGAGTATATTACAAATACCAAAAATATTCTAGTAGTATGGTACAAATGCAAGTTGAATACAAATACTAGCAACTATATAGAATATAAACTTAGAAGCATGGAAGTTAAAACAACATAAACTACACTGTACTTACAATTGGATTAAAATTTTTCCGTATCCTCTCAGTTATTTACATCCGATGCACTCGTAATAATAAAATCTTAGTGATCCAGAAAATCACTCTCACTTAAAAACATTGATAATATTGATTAAAATGATTTTCACTAACATGCAGTTCACACTACGTCAAACTAATTGCACAAGTCTTGTGAAAGCTGCTGAACGATAACATTTGTTGGAAAAGGGATGTAAGTGCATATACATCCCATTGCCACTAATCTATTTGAATATTTCTCTCAGTACTTTTTTTGTGTCATTGATTTATATCGCCATATTGAGTTCATATCCCTTTTCCACCAAATAAAATTATGTTCCTTACACCCAATTGCTTCTAACTGCCTCATAAAAGATGTTTCATTCTTGTAGTTAGTCATCTTGTAAACTCAGATTTCTTTGTGTTGCTATTAACACATGAAAAATTATAAATTATTAGTGTTTAATCCATAGAGCTGTACAGCAATAACAGGATTTGAATATATTTTTATGATATAATTTCAAATAATTTAATAAATTTGTAATTAATTTGCTTAATAAATGTGTATGTTAACAATTGTGTTTGATTAATGGAGAGAAACTTGTGAAATTGTATTAATACGTGATTTTTTCTTTTCAATAAAACAAATATTTAAACTGTATTTTGACTTATCACTGATGCAGAAAGAGGAGAACTTGTTAAAATTATTCCTGTTCTGAAGTAAAGAGTTAATGACTTCATACCTTGATGCAGAGCTGTGGGACTAGTGCTGGTTTGGACTGCCAGGGGAAAGAAATTTTCACATAGAATTTTGGCCAGTATGGAACAGGTGTCCTTCTATCATTACGAAGAATTTGGGTAGGTCTAATAATTCTTTAACGTTGGGGTAAAATTACATAAGTTTTATTTTACTGATTTTTATTTTGTAGATTAATATATTGGAGATACAGCATTTTTCTTCCTCTATCTTAAGGATAAAGTTTGTGACAGCTTATTTCTTAAAATAGCTTTCTCTTGCTCAGAAATAATGCAAATCTGCTATTATTAATAAGATATTTGAATTTTAAAAAGTCTCTTGTGAAAAGCTATATTTTTCAGACCTATGCATGTTTACCCTCTGGCCACAGAATTATTGGCTTCAAAGTTTATAAAACCAGATATAATGGATGAATTACCCTACAAGCTGACCATATGTCTTCCCCATATTGGCTGGATGATCATTTACCATATGATAAACATGTGGGTGTTAGGCCGTGCCCAGCTGGGATGTCAAGGACCTTCTTGGCCTGTCAAGCCATGGACTTAGTAAACTTAATAATGAATTTTGTAAATTGTCTAGGGAATTGGAAGTGCCCAACTTAATTACACTGAAAAGTGTTTGTCAGTGAATCCACCAAATCTTACCTGTGAGGTATGAATGAAGCTGAGAATCTGGTGTGGTAACACTGACAAATGTCCTTGGCCCTCCCTTGTTAAACAGTCCTCTATTGAAATCTAGATAAGTGGATGCTGTGACTGTTGAAAAATCAAAGAAACCCACATAAAAGAAAGGACCCAAAATTAGCAACATGTAAACTTTATATGGGCCTACAGCATGTGCATTGTTGCAGGATGAACTTTCAAAGTACAGAGTATACTTTGCTTGTCCACAAGAAGTGAGATGGATAGGCTTTAAGAAGAGATGGATATTTCTCTATATTTGCTGTGTTAATAATCATATCCAAGGGAGTGATTTTATTGCAAACAGAAGATATAAACATCTTATCAACTTTATGGCAGTTTTTACTAATTAATTTATTTTTCTTCTTCTTCATTTCATGGGCTAGGCAAAATTGCCTGTTCCACCTCACAGTTGTTCTGTCCATCTTTTCACTGGCCTTCCTACATTCCTAGAACCTCTTGGCTTGTAGTTGAATGCTGCTCTTGGTAATCCTGTTACATTCATCCTTTCTACATGAGTAAACCATTTTTCTCTACATTCTTTGATTTTATCAATCAATGGATATATATTTAACTCTGTTCTTATGTCTTCATTATTTATCTGATCCAATCTTGTGCAGCCTTTTTTCTTCTAAGGAATTTCATTTCTGCGCTTTGTATTCTACTTTGTAATCTTTTGGTCATTACCCAAGTTTTGCTCCCATAAAGAAATGCAGGAACTGCCAATGTTTAATAAAACTTCAATCTAGTATCTCTTGTTGTTTTATTTTTTAATGTTTTATGTATAGTTCCGCATATCATTTGAAATTTTGACAGTTTCATATTTATGTCTCTTTCAGTTTTCCTGTTTATTGTAAAATTACAACCCAAATAATTAAAATTTGTTAGTTGTTCCAGAGGTTTGTTATCTATTATGATTTTTGATCTTATATGTTCATTTCCTCAAAATGCCATTATTTTTGTTTTTTCTTTTGATATTTTTAAATTATATTCTTGGCATAACTGATTTAATTGATGTAAAGAGCACTGCAAATTATTTTCATTTTCTTGAATAATAACTACATCGTCAGTATACTTTAAAAAGTTTAATATTTTTATTCATTGGCCAAATTCAACTCATTACACATAATACACATCTCTATACAATTTTGGCACTCCCTTAAAAACACTTGATAGTGAGTGCCTGGTGTTCGGTAAGCTTTTTCTTACTTGAAAATAAATTAGAGTTTCTCTAAAACTTTAATAGATAAAGAAACAAAAATTTCACCACTTATTAAACAGATTATGCTGAATCGATTGAGTACGTATTTAATAATATTTTCTATTACTTGGCAATCATCATAACATTGAAATGAAAATGACTGAAACTCAAAAATTGTATTATGAACTCCATAATTTTTTATTCACACTGTTTATGAGTAGTTTGACATTTGAGGTTAGAAAGTTTTGGAAGTAAAGGTTTCATTAAGTTTATAAAATTTCTTTAAAGAATTACATTTTTTATGAAAAATTGTTTGCACATAATTTTTTTACATATATTATAATTTATTAATTTAATTCTTAACCTCTATCATGTAAAAATGTGAGATATATATCCTCAGAAAAAATTACATTTTCATTTACAATAGTTTCAGAGAAAAGTGTACCAAAATCTGAAAAATCAAAGTTGCAGAAAATTTTACTTCAATGTTGTAATGATTACCAAGTAATAGACAATACTACTATTTTCTTAATTTGGGTATCAATAAACTCAGCAGGATCTGTTTACTAAGTGGTGAAATTTTTGTTTTGTTATCTATTATCTATTAGAGAAACTTTAATTTATTTTCAAGTAAGAAAAAGCTTACCAAACTGTGGACACTCACTATCAGGTGTCCTAATACTTGAAATTTAAAAGGTAAGTACATATATCATCATCATCATCATCCATGCAAGTATTAGGCCGTGCAGCCTGTTACGGTCTCAAAGAGGAATTTTTCCATCCAGCGCTTTTTTGGACGTCCCAGCGGTCTTTTGCCTTGGGGGCAGTAGCGAAGTATGGCTTTTGGAATTCTATGAGCTGGTATTCATTGAAGATGGGCTTACCAGTTGTTCTGGTAGTTCTGGTAGTTTGTATATGGTGAACCCATTCTACATCCAACTCTTCAATTTCCTCATTTCTTTTATGGTCCCACTTTGTGTAGCCTGCTGTTCGGTGCATAAATCGCATCTCATTTGCTGTTATTCGGCATTTATCTCTTCTTCGTATTGTCCATGCTTCACTACCAGATCTTAATACTGTAAGTATATATATATATATCACTGATAACGAAACTTTCAATAATCCAATAACATTCTATAATGTCATAATTAACTGAGACCGTTTTACCAAAATTTAACCCAGAAAACTTTTGTTATTCCTTGCAGGGATTCCCTCCTGATATAACCTAATATTAAACTTTTCAATAATATAAAAGAATGTGGTTTTTATTAATCTATTTTCACTCCATCTGTGTTCGGTTTTACTCGAGTTGAGTTTACTGCTTCTGTTTTCTCTTGAGATTTCATAAGAATAGAATTATATCAGATTGTTCTTCAGGTTCGAAATTGTATGCCATCTTCAGAACACAATGGTACAGAAAATGAATCATGAGAATAGTTTCGCCTACAATATACTATTTTGGTCAACATTTATTTTATCTTAAGAGTAAAACCTTAAAAACTACAATTTACGCCCAAAACATCTTAAACCAATGGTCTGCTTAATGTATGCAAATTTCCTCTTATTAATGGTTAGTATCTCGGGGATTTTATCCCTGCAGCAATTAATTACTAGTGAAAGAATATTCATTTCCTTGCCAAACACATCTGATTATATATTATTCTAAAATATAGTATGTATACTTTTAGTGACTTGCATCTGTGCTTTTTATTTATCCAGAATCTGCAGTTTATCAGTGTTAATAGGTACAATTGAGAATTTTTCATTCATGGAAAAAAGAAAACCTGTGTTTCTTTTACTTACTCTATTCAAATAGAAATTTTATATCAAAACAGTACCTGTGCGTAGGCTATACATGTGAATAAAAAAAAAGTGTCTCAGAAATTGAGATTGACGGGTTACGTACCTCGAATGTGTAACGGTAAATGCAGAAATGATATGGTACTCAATAAAGCATGGAAATGTTTTCATTAACTATATTTTTAATAGCCTATACTTACTTACTTACTTACTTACTTACATACTCACTGGCACTATCGAACCCGTAGGTTCATGGCCGCGCGGACATAAGCTCTCCATACATCCCTATCCTGAGCTAATGCTTTCCAATCATTCCCTGTATAATCTACTTCCCTCAAATCATAGTTAATGTTATTCTCCCACCTCATTCTTGGTCTAGCAACTGGGCGTTTTCCCTCTGGCTTTCCTACAAGAACCTGCCATGCACGTCTTTCATTCCCCATACGTGCAATATGTCCTGCCCATCGTAGTCTGCGAGACTTAACTGTTCTTATTATATCTGGCTTCCCATAAAGACCATGTAGTTCATTGTTATGTAGTCTTCTCCATTCACCTGTCTCTTCATCTCTCTTTGGTCCAAAAATTTTCCTAAGTACTTTATTCTCAAATACTTGCAATCTCCTTTCCTCCCTTAAAGTAAGAGTCCATGTTTCGCACCCATATAATATAACTGGTAGAATAATAGTTTTATATATTTTCAGTTTAACGTTTTTTGAAAGGAGTTGGGACATCAAGAGTCTCTGCAATGCATAATAGCATGCATTTCCAGAATTGAGCCTGTGTTTAATTTCTTTGTGCATCTCATTCCTATTTTGTGATTACTGTTCCTAGGTATTTGAATTCAGCCACTTCCTCAAAATTTCCCTCATTTGTCATTAGCTGTCCATTTCCATTATATAATGAATTTCTACGTGTGACCATATATTTAGTTTTATTGATATTTACTTCCAATCCTGATAAAAATGTTAAATTCTTTAAAAAACTTGTACGAAACCTTAGTACCACATTACATGCCGAAGATAGAACATGACTGAAATGCTAACATGTTTTAATTATATGACAGTTTTTAAAGAGAAATTTAGTTACTGATGTATCATGTACTTGTTTTAAGATTCTGAAATGCCTACAGTTTTTTAATTATTTGACAGTTTTTAAACAGAAATTTAGTTGCTGATGTATCATGTACTTGTTATAAGATTCTAACACTTTTCCTAGACTTAGTAATAATGCTTTATTATTTAAACTATTTTTATACTTGTTAAAATTGTGTTAAGAAAAATAATGTTTTATATAGATACATCCCATCCTTTTTATTTTCTTCCCTCCACCACTTATCAATAATAAGTCATCAAATAATATAAGGGATGCAGCATTTCCAGACTTTCTCTGAGTGTTTTGCCACTTGCAATTTGTCCCCTGATGGAGATAAAAAGATATATGTATGTGCTGTGTTCATTATTAAACTACCATTACACATCAGGAAAATACTGTGATAATCATTTATTAATTTGTTTAAAATTCAATGAGGAAATTTGGTGTAACAGATGAATACACAGAGGACAGAGAACGATGGAAAACTTTAATTCAGGGGAATTTGTGAATGTTTGTTGCAAACCGATAGACTATAAGTCCATAGTTATATATATATAGATAGATAGATAGATAGATAGATAGATAGATATATCATTGGTTGATTAATGTCTTTGATATCATCCGATTCCCAATAGCCTGTTTCGTCGGTCCATCCAAAATCCTGGTTGTAAATGTTTCTCCTTCATGTATAAACGTATTCCCTGACTCCAGGATGTTTTAGGTCTTCCTCTGCATCGTTTTCCCTCAGGTTTCCAGTCCAAAACAGATTTTGATAGCCGATCCTCTTCCATTCGCTGGACATGTTCGTACCATCTTTATTGCTGAGTTTTAATATAATCTAAAATATTGTCTTCAATCTTCAATTTCTACCTTATAACTGAGTTCCTAATTATTTTTCTTCTTGAAATTCTAGCTGCCCTTCGTATAAAATCCATTTCCGTTGCCGAAAGATACTTAGTTTTTTTTTTTTGTTGATTATGGCCAAAGTTCTGCTCCATAAGTAATGATGCTTTTAACAATTGTATATATTAATTTTATTTCTTATATTTTTATCCCACAATATTCCATTGAGGCAAGCAATTGCAAATTTCCCTTTATTATTTCTGTTTTTTCTTTCCTCTTCATAACTCCCATTTTTATTTATTTTAATTCCAAAATATGTGATCTCCCTACAAGATATTATTGTTTCTCCAGTCCCCAAAATTAAATTTTGTTCTGGTTCACCAATTGATAAATATTTTGATTTTTTTTCATGTTCAAAATTAATCCCCATTTTTCATATTCTTCTATTAACATTCTGGGAATTATATTCTAAAATTACATAATCTTGTGCAATTAACAATTGATCATCTGCAAAATGTAAGTTGTTTAAAGTTTTGTTGTCTGAAATAGGAATTCCCATGCCTGAACATTTTCTCCTCCAATTTTTAATGTTTCATGTACATATATTTTAAACAGAGTCGGTGATAGACAACAACCTTCACAAAGACCTTTATTTATCATAAAACCATATGAGAATTTACTGCCAATTTTAATTTTAGATATGAAATTGCCATATAAACTTTGTATCATTTAATTATTATAGTCTTAATTCCCATACTGGTATGTCTTAAAGCAATCCATAGTTTCTCTATAGGGACATTCTCGTATGCTTTCTCATAATCTACAAATAGTAGGTGCAAAGGTTGTCCATACTGCATTTTCTTTTCTATTACCTGGGTAATGCAAAATAAATTGTCGGTTTTGGAACGATCTGCTATAATCCTGACTTTTCCTCTAATTCCATATCACTTTAGTTGTTTTCCAAATAACATTTTAATATATGTCCATAGAGTCTACTCACAGTACTTGTTACTGTTATACTTCTATAATTTTCACATTGGTCTTTTTTCTTCTTCCTTTTTTATGGATTGTAGAAATATATCCCAGTTTCCATTTGTCAGGAAAGTTTTTACCATTCATAAATTTTGTAAATAATTTTCTCAGTTGTTCAAATAAATGGTCAGATCCATGTTTTTAATAGATCTGCTGGTATTCCGCCAGGACCAGTAGCCCTTTTATGTTTTAATGATTGAATATTCATTTTGATATCCTCTATGTCCAGTTGTATAAGATCATATATATATATATAGTTTTTTTAATTCATGTTAATTACCAAGATTGGTTGGAGAAAACCTCAATGATGAGGAAAATTCTCAAAATGAATTATATGAATTTTTTACTGATGTGCAAACCTTGTTTTCATTAATTTCAGTGTTATGAAATTAATTTAACTATCCTATTTATTACAGTTGATTAATTCTTACTTGATTACAGTAATTTATTCATATTCTTTGGTCAATCATTTCCAATTCATGACATACAAGTTTAAAAGTGAGAAAGTGAATAGAGGTAAAAAATATAGTAATTGTGTGATGTAAAATCAACTTATGTAACCAATATCGTCTAATAGGTAAATATGTTGTATCTTTGTCTTCATGAAACAACTAATCAGTGAATCCTTTAACTTGGTTGGTGCTGTTACAAATGCAGAGATTATGTTTGTAGAGTAAAAAAGAGACAGAGAAAAACTTAGGTTCCCATTCTGAAGCAATGTTTTCCCTTGCAAATATAGTTGCTCAATTGAACAGGTTGAAGGAATCTCAGTTCTAGTTATTTCTCTTCTCTTTCCTATGGAATGAACCATAAATAAAGTTGTAGGTTCTGGATATAAGTAATTCAGATACCCTATAAAATCATAGTAAGATAAAATTACTTTCTTTCCTAGATGGCCAAGTACATTAGCAGCAGTTCAGAAGACAGTGTCGAAATGGCCAGTGATTATTATGACAACAGTAAAGAAACTACACAAGATGACAAGAAAACATTCATGGAAGCAATATGAATGGGTTTCTCGAATATTCTGAAACTACAAAGCACTCCTTCGTACCGTGTTGATATCAGAAATAAGGTACCAAAAGATTTTAGAGTTTCCTATGAGAGATTTAAGAAAATTGAGATGGACAAAAAAAAAAAGGAAATAGAGGAAAAAGCTAGAGCAGAAGCTTTAGCTAAAGAGTTTTAAGATGAAAACAAAGAAAGGAAGAAATTGCTGACTGGCCATGATAGTCGAAGCAGGAAAATGAAGAGTATCCTCAGTGAATCATGTGAAACTCCACAAGAAAAATTAGCTAAGAAAAAGATGATGAAGCAGGGGGATCTGGTACCAGCCAGAAAAAAGAAATTCCATGAAGCACATGAAACATTCTGAATAGGAAGTCAAGCTATGTGCAAATTGAATATAAGGTTGACTTTCAATTTCTTTTTTTTAATTTACTATTTGGCAATTTCAATTATCTTTTGTTTGTGATTATTATTATTATCTAATTGTCTGCTTTTCTCAATTTTATTAGAAAAAAGTTTTCCATATTTTTGCATGATTTTCAAGTATATTTTTTTAAATGAGGGTTTAGATTCTGGGCAATCAAGGTTTTCTTCACTGTTTGTGTTCAGACTGACATAACACTCAGTCTCCTATGAATATAATAGAAAAGAGATTCCTCGGTTAACGTTTGTATGGAGACTATTACTAGTTGCCATAATTCTGTTTCATACAATTGGCTAGTAATCAGGGTCCTTACATCCATACATTCTTGACAAGTTTATGTAGGTACCATCCCATCTTATATGAGATTCTTAGAAGCAAAAGTATGTATATGCAAATATTAGAGTTTTTAGAAATGCAAATTTAAAGAATGTGTGTAAAAAATTCACAGATAAATGAAGATCATAACAACTGTATTTTACCTCTTCTATGATCACAATGTTTAAAAAGAAGCAAATGACACACAAAGAAAAATGTTATTGATAAGAATGTAATAATCAGTAAACAGTATATAATAAACACAACCATCAATAACTTTTACTTTTCAGATTCCCATTCATGTGATATTATATCACAGAATTTTCCAAAACAACATTATGGTTCTCTTTATTTGATGGTGATGCAATTATATTTCCGTTATTTCCTTAGTGGTTTATAAAGCAGAATTTTAATATTATAATAAATATGAAAGTTGAAGTTAATAATTTTGTATTTTTAAATTCTTTTAATATTTACATATAACTTTATTAAAGAAAAAATCTAAATAATTCATTCTTGGTTATTGTTGAATAAAAATCTATCAGTAACAATTAAAGAAATTGTACTACATAACAATTTTGTAAATAATTCTTCTAAAAAGTGTTTTAAGTCATTGTTGTCAAAATTATAAATCCTTCTGTTATAACTGCAATAAGAATATGTGCATGGCTTCATATTCTTAAACGAAAGTAAACTAAACTCTGATTGGATGTTAAAACAATTAACTTTCGTATTTAATAAATCAATTTAAACCTGATATTTAAAGGATTATTAACCAATAGAATATAAAATAACATCATGGGATGTAATAATGTTCTTTAAAATTATAAAAGAATTACACTAGTCATTCTGCATACAACTTTCAACAAAGACAGAAGCAAGAAGAGATCTCCTGATAAAATGTAATATTTAATACAAGAAGAATAACTGATTCAAGAAATGAAAGTACTTTAATTCTAATTGACGGTGACCTACATTTACTTAATCTGCTGGGAACTTTAAGAAGTGAATAAATGTGCAATTATTTCTACAAGGTCCACTGCTGTGGTCTTGAGGTAGCATGCTGCTTGTCACGCAGCGGGCCCGGGTTCGATCCCTGGTCGGGGCAGTTTTTCTGGGTAAGGTTTTTATCAGGGTTTTTCCTCACCTGTAAGACAAATGTCAGGAAAACTTTAAGGCCCAAACGGTCCCCAAAATCATGTGGCCATTATCATCATTATCATCCTTATCATTATCATCATTGCCATTATCATCCTTCACCGGTGTGGAAAGCAACAGGAAGCTACCACACCTACAATTCCCTAGTAAAGCTGCTAGCATAGCATGAAAATGCAGTGAAGGACCTGCCTTCGGGCAGAATTACTATGGATGGATTTCTACAAGAAACATTTTTTTATTAATTTTGAAGTGTTTTCCTATCCAGTGTACCAACTTCCGACCCTAAGAAGAGAATCCGGCTCTACCGAAAACTAAACCCAACCTGAACCAGTAATTCTTTTGGGACACCAATCCTTCTTCAAAATGTTACTACAACATCGGGCATGAAGAGAAGTACTACTTCAAAATGTCACCACAATGTGGGACAAAGCTAGCTACTTTTTCATTTAGCAACAAATAAGATCTGTGGTGAATAAACTGAAGCAATTGAAATTTTCAGTATTCGCAGTTCTTACAGGTAACAATTCAAGATGTAAAGTTGTAAGATCAATATGCCCAAATGGACGGCCTTAATCTCAGATGAAATTCTAAAAGTCGTCATTATTCAAACTATTTTTGTAAAGTAAATGTGGAGGTTATCTTTTTCTAATTAGAACCACTGAATTACACATATCACAGGAATAATGACCTCAATATTTATTTTCAAACTGCGACAGACAAAAAAATTTCACTTGTCATTTTCATAACTGTGACCTGCTGACTTGCATCGGCAACAGTATTCATCCAATCATCTGAGATGAAAACATATTGGTTTTTCTGCAGTGACCATTCAGTAAGTACAAAGTCTTATCACACTCCAGGTAGGAGTGAACAGAAATAAAAAAATGAACCATTGTTCTTTGAACCATATGCACCCATAATTTGATAATGTTCATATTATTATTTTTTTTTTGTCTCCATGCATTGTCATTGAATGCAATGATATGTTCTATTGCTTAAAAGTATCTAAGCAAACTTGATCTTGTGATCCTCCAGATGGTTCACCCTTATGCCACTTAAACAACAACTTAAACAAAAGCTAAAACAACATAACCGACACTTTACTTACAATTGGATTACAATTTTTCCATAGATTCTGTTATTTACATCTGATGCACTCTTAGTAATAAAATATTTGTGATCCAGAAAGTTACTCCCACTGATAATATTGTTTAAAATGGTTTTCACTAAAATGCATTTAATGCTATGTAATATTAATTGCACAAGTCTTGCGAAGGCAGCTGAACAATAAAATTTGGTGGTAAAGGGATGTAAGTATATATGCAGACCATTGCTTCTAATCTATTAGAATGTATCTCTCAATACTTTTCTTGTCAATGATTTATATCACCACACCGAATTCATACACTTACATATCCTTTTTCCACCAAATAAAATTATGTTCCAAGAATGTAATTATGCATTTGAATAATTTTTTGTAAAAAAGATACTTTTCTTTTCTTCTAACAGCCTCATATAAGATGTTAAATTTGATAGTTATCTTGTAAACTTAGTTTTGTTCGTGTTGCTACTCATTTTCCCATTAATATAGTTATATAATCTAGATTTAAGAGTGTTATACATGATTATAAACCGCTATGCAGTCACAAAGTGTGTGTGAATGTCACTTACCATCAAATCGAAGACAGTTGCAGATCTAAACTGTGCAGACTAAAATGTACAAGATATCATCTGGAATTGTGTTCCAAAGTTACAATGTCATTAGCGCAATATGCCTATTAATTAATTTTGCATTATTGTGAGCAATTATATTATTATTATATATAATTATGTTTTGTGAGGATTTCTCTGTGTTGTGCCTTGATGTTCTCCAGATATTTTCCAAGCTCCTTCTTTTCATCGCTAAATATGAGGAAGTGAGTGCTTATAAATATATGCATATTAAGAGAGAACAACACTATTTATACTAAAAAACTTTATACACACATTTATATAGGACACACAGAGTTTAACTAATATTTCTTATATAGTCATGTTATGTAAATTTATTAACAATTTATTGTTCCTGGGAAATATGCAGAATTGTATTCAACACAACATTTTGAAGTAACTTGATACCCTCACTTGAAATACCATTACTTAAATAGGCCTATGCCTACACCAAAATCCATTACAATGCTAATGTGTCTGTAAAGGTTTAGGTTTGCCACCATCTCATTGTACATCAATATCTTTATTTTGTTTTTTAAAGCACCACATAACATTCAGTATTCTTTGTGCCTTGCCTATTTACTATACTATGGCATCATCTAAGGCTTTCTTGACATATCAATTTATTGATAGCTTCAGTGCTTAAGAATTAATTTTTAGAGTTCTGTAACAATATCGGGACTTTTATATACTATTACATATTTATCAAATAATTTAAGTTGGTATCTCAAGTAACTTAATAATTCTGAAATTAATTTGCTTAATAAATGTGAATGTTAACGGTTTTGTTTAAATAACCTGACAAAAATTCCATAATTGTATTAATATTTAAATATGATTTCTTGAATAAAAGTATTATGTAAACTGTATTTTGACTTATCACTGATGGAGTAAAGAGGAGAATTTGTTATCATTGTTTTTTGTTCTGAGGCAGAGCTATGGGACTTGTGCTGGTTTGAACTGCCAGGGAGGAAGGAATTTTCACATAAAATATTGGCCAGAATGGAACAGGTATCCATTCAGCATTATAAAGAATTTTTGGTAGCTCCAATAATTCTGTAATATTAGGGTAAAGATGAACATGTCAAAAATACAGCATTTTTCTTCCTCTATCTTAAGTGTAAAGTTCTTAAGTGATAGCTAATTTCTTATGATAGAATTTTCATGGTCAGAAGTAATGAAAATCTGCTACTATTAATAAGACATTTGAATTTTAAAAAGGCTCTTGTGAAAAGTTATGTTTACCCTGTGGCCACAGAATTATTGGCTTCAAGGTATATAAAACCATATATAATGGATGAATTATCCGACAAGCTGATCATATAAACATATGCCTTCCCCATATTGGCTGGATGACCATTTACCTCTGTGATAAACCCATGGGTATGAGGCCAGTGCCTGACTTGCATGTCAAGGACCTTGTTGGCCTGTCAAGCTAAGGACTTAGTAATTATAATAATGAATTTTATAATTTGTCTAGGTAACCAGAAGTGCCCACCTTAATTACACATAAAAGTATTTGCCAGTGATTCCTCCAAACCATAACTGTGAGGTATTATTGAAGGCGAGAGTCTGCTGTGGTAACGCTGACAATTGTCCCTGGTCCTCCATTGTCAAATAGTCCAATCTAGAGAACAGAAATCTTGAGAAGTGGATACTGGTCTGTTAAAAAATCAAAGAAACCCACGTAATGCAATGGACATGAATTTACCAACATGTAACATATTAACATCATATAGACCTAGAGCATGTGTATTGTTGCAAGATGAAAGTACAGAGTGTACAATGCTTGTCTACAGGAAGTGAGATGGATAGTTTTCAAGAAGATATTTCTCTATACTTGCTATGTTAATAATCATATCTAAGTTCTGATTGAGGGTCTTTCCACTTTTCAGTGGTTGCCCTTTTACCAGCCGGCTGCTGGCCCTTCACATCCACATGTGTCAATCACATAGGGAGATGATCAACAGCCAGTGTAGGGGTGATATGTGGTTAGTATGTCGAGTCCCCCAGCCGTTATAGCTGGTTCCTCAACCTGCAGCTGCTACTTATTGTAGCTACCCAATTGCCTCACGATGTTCGGTGGGCACCGGTCCTATACTGGCTGAAATACCATGAGAAAATTTCTTCCCCCATGGAGACTCGAACCAGCGCAAGTCCCGTAGCTCTGCGCCAAGGCTTCCTACCTTAACCACTCGGCTACGGCATGGGACTTCATATCTAAGATCATATCTAAGTGAATGGTTTTATTGTAAACAGAAGATATTAATCAACTTTTAAGGTAATTTTTATTTATTCATTTATTTTGCCAAATGCAGCTCATTACACATAATGCAATTTTGGCACTCCCTTAAATAAACAAAGTTTGTGTTCCACATATTTTGAACCCTCTCTCCACCACATTATTAGTAGGCTTTACAGCCTGGAGTAGGGCTCCATTTTCTTGATAGCTCCCTTGCACCCATCTGAACTGAATGCCTTCTTCTTCCTGTTATTTTTCCTCATTTTCCGATGTCTTGCAACACACACCCCACCATAGAGATCTGTGCCTTACTTATGTTCTTGATCGCATATGCTTCCTCGAAAATGTAAGTGTTATCTTGTTGCATTATTTATTGTGGAAATAATTGCCTAAATCATTTTATTTTTGTTTGAAGGCTTTTTTCTATTATATTACACTTTATACTAATTTGAATAAGCTTTTTATAATACATTATTAAATATTCTCTTCATATCTTCATTATATCTATTTATCCATTTTAAATGTTTATTTTGTACTTTCCATTTAATAATACATTCCTTTCTTAAAATATTGGAATTATATTACATTATTTTTTATTAAACTTGAACACTATTTAAAGTACTATGTTCCTATAGTTGTGATCAAAGTATCATATAGGTCCATAAATGCTAATTAATTATTTTTATATTCTTGGAAATAGTGACACCCCCTTTCAATTTTATTAAGTTTAACGTTCTAGATTTCTAACATATGTAAATTCAAGTTTCCTTTCTAAACCATAGTTCCATATTGCTACTTGGTTTTTTAAATCAATAACTTACCTGAAATAGCAATTACCTATACTATCGTTTATCTTACTCCAGTGTTACTAGTATTTTATTTCAAAACAATGATTTCTTAGACATCATGCATGATTGTCCTATTAACTAACTCATTTGCTGTATCGAGACTGGAATTACATGCTGTAATTCATTCATAAATTCCCATCTTGAGATATTTTCCAATCATTAATCCTCCTCAAATCAAAGATAATGTTCATCTCTACTTCATTCTTCAAACAAATATTCATTCAATCCCTTCTGGATTTCCTACCTACAAGAAGTATCCATGCCACCCAATTGTTCCACATTCATGACACATCTTCTGTCCATTCTACTCCAGAAGATTTAAGTGGGAGTTAACTTCTGTGGCAACCATTTTTGTACTACTCTCTTTAAAAATATGTAGCTTCAGAGGTAATCAAATAACCTTGAATATGTGACTATCTCTTAACATAGCCTAGAGGTTTCATGGTTCGAACTGTGCCCGTGAATTTTTACGTCAGGACACTACCAAAAGTATAGTTAAGTAGATAAAAATAGAAATAATAATTAACTAAATAAAAATAAAACATAGTTTTATTTGATTTGATTTTTTTATTTCAATTTGTTAACATGTCTGAAGAAGGCACAGTGTACTGAAACAGCTGTCACTGAATTATATAATAAATATGAAAATCAAATAAAACTATGTTTTATTTTTATTTAATTAATAAATATGGATTTTCATCAAGTAAACACCAACTCAATTGATTATTTAGAAATAATAATAAATAATAACAATAATTTTATTAGGAATATTCAACAATACAGTTTTTCTCCTTCAACCCAAATTGATTTGTCACCAAATGTTCCTGTCTAAAGCATCTTTTTCTCTCAAACGTTTAGCTTCCATACTTCTCCTCACTACATCTATCCAACGTTCTCTGGGTCTGCCTCTTACACTTCATCTATTAGCTTTCCAATCAAGGATCTTCTTTGGTATTCTATCTTCTTTCATTCTTATCAGGTTTCCATACCACACCAAAGGTTTTTCTTCTATTTTTTTCTATTTTTTTTTACATGTGACTTTATCCCTTCTTGCAATTCTTGTCGATCACCTCCAAAAATCCATATCTACTGCTAACAGCATGTTGGCTTGTTTCGTACTTACTCTCCAGGTTTCGGATCCATCTAATAAAATGCTTTGTAACAGAACTTGAAATATAGTTTGAATGAATAGTAGTAATAATAATAATAATAATAATAATAATAATAATAATAATAATGATAATAAAAATGATAATAGTAATGATAATAAAAATGATAATAGTAATGATAATGATGATTATATAATCATCATCAACAACAAGGATTAAGCCCAATGACCTGTTCCAATCTCATTATAGGTCGAATTGGTCCTTCCATCTCTTCAATGGTCTTCCCAACATTCTTCTCACTTTTGGTTTATAATTATACATTCTTCTTGTTATGCGCTGTTGATTCATTCATAACATGTGCTGAAGATAAGCATTTTGATAATGTTTTATTCTTTCACAGAGATTAAATATATTAAGTTCTGTTCTTATATCTTCGTTTTTCTTTTTATCGGTCCTTTGGTATCCTGCTATTGCTCTCAACATCTTTATTTCAGCAGACTCAATTTGTTTACTATCTGCCTTCGTTAATGTCCTGGTTTCACATCCATATATAAGAGATGGAACTGCCAATACTTTGTAAAACTTCAAAATAGTTTCTTTTCTAGTCTTATTCAATAAAGTGCATTTAATTGTGCCACATAGATAAATGAATCGTTGTATTTGATGATAATAATAATAATAATAATAACAATAATAATGATAATAGTAAAAATAATAATAGTAATGATAATGATGATGACAATAATAATAATAATAATAATAATAATAATAATTGTTATAACGAGACAAAAATTGTTAGGACAACATTGCAATAATTAGCGGAAAATTTAAATTTAGTATTACCTGACAGGAGAAATGATTCAAAAAGAGTTTTCAGGAACTAAGTCAACGTTTGCATGAAAGAGCGCTATTGACCTGCACTCCCTGATTTCTAATGATAGAAAATTGCAATAACGGGAGAGAGAGATAAGAAAGAAGAAGAATGAAATATTTTGTAGTACGGTGTATTTGATATTTAACTGACCTGAGATCTATTTCTAATTCATAAAATAATTTCATCATTATATGGAATGATTAATTCCTAGGGAGAAAATTTATGGTGAGGACACAACTCTATTCAATATTTTACTATTTCTTGCAAGTGTCTGTTCAAAATGTCAACATCTGTAATTTAGATTATCTGTATAGGAATTCATCCATGATCATAAGTACCTAGGAGACTGACAAATTAAAAAAAAATGCACAAATATATTTGAGTTAAATTAACTAAATAAATGTCATTATCCATTGGTTCCTTGATCATGCATCATAAAAAAGCAGTCAGGCAACATCTCTGAATAATGCATAAAATCCTATCGATTTAGTTAATTTCCAAAAACTATATTAATTATTAGGGCACACCGTAGCGTAGTGGTTAAGGCACTGCGCTACAAGCTTGAAGGTCGAGGGTTCAAGTCCCGTTGGGGTCAGGACTTTTATACTGACCCAAACCCTCTGGCGGCACTATGGCCCTGGGGTCGACTGAGCCTCTAACGAAAATGAGTACCAGGCGCTTGTTCTGGGGGTAAAGGCGGCCGTCACGCAGGGCTGACAACCCGGCTGACATAAAGTGCCGATTGTCTAGAAAAAGTGAGAGCCTTAACCTCCTACTACCCCAAGGTACTCCTGAGGCCCGTTGTGGGATCACTTACTTTACTTTATATTAATTATTACTACAATTTTTATTCCTGATTTGGATAAATAAGATATTACATGAAAATTCACTCTCCTTTGAATGAAAAAACTCCAGTCTGTAATAGATCTTAGGCCATTTTAATTTCCTTATTCTGCAATATTTAATGACTTCTTCATTCTACCTTTATCTTGTCTTCCCACAATTTGCCTTAATTTCCCCTTCGTGTTAAGCTCATTATCAAAATAATAACTTCATCTTCGGCATGTTCCCCTTTAAGTACATTTTAGTTAATCAACTGACTTGATGTACCGTCGAGCAAAGCCGTTCCTGTCCAGGGGCATCTCTTTTGTCCTCGTTTTCAAATCATTAGTTTTGTAGGGTAATAACTTTATTCTACCAGTTATATTATATGGGTGCGAAACATGGACTCTTATTTTAAGGGAGAAAAGGAGACTACAAGTATTTGAGAATAAAGTTCTTAGGTAAATTTTTGGACCAAAGAGAGATGAACAGACAGGTGAATGGAGAAGACTACATAACAATGAACTTAATGGTCTTTATAGGAAGCCAGATATAATAAGAACAGTTAAGTCTCGTAGACTGCGATGGGCAGGACATGTCGCACTAATGGGGAATAAAAGAGGAGCATGAAAACCGTAGGAAAACCAGAGGAAAAGCGCCCAATATGTAGGCCATGTTAGGAGAATAACATTAACCATCATTTGAGGGAAACAAATTACACAGGGGATGATTCGAAAATATTAGATCAGGATAACTGCTTTGAGAAAACCAGAGGGAAATCGCCCAGTAGGTACGCCTAGAACAAGGTGGGAAAATAATATTAACTACGATTTGAGGGATGTAAATTGTACAGAGGATGATTGAAACAAAATTTAGATCAGGATAAGGATGTAAGGAGATATTATTTCCGCGCGGCCATGAACCTTCGATTTCGATAGTGCCAGTGAGTTTGTTAGTTAGAGTAACAACAACAATAAGACTTAGTCTACTGAGGGTCGCGAGTTTGATCCCAGTCATAATCTATACATTATTTGCAGTATACTTCATACATGTTACATTGTGAAATGTGCGTTTTAAATTAATAATGATTTCTTAATGAATCCAATATATTCGTAAAATTATACATACGTCCACCGCTGTGGTCTCGAGGTAGCGTGCTGCCTTGTCACGCAGCAATGCCCGAGTTCGATCCCCGGTCGGGGCGGTTTTTCTGGGTGAGGTTTTTATCGGGGTTTTTCCTCACCTGTAAGACAAATGTCAGGAAAACTTTAAGGCCCAAACGGTCCCCGAAATCATATGGCCATCATCCTTATCATTATCATCCTTACCATTATCATTATCATCATCATCCTTCATCGGTGTGGAAAGCAACGGGAAGCTACCACACCTATACAATTCCCTAGTAAAGCTGCAAGCATAGCATGAAAATGCAATGATTGCAGTGATGGACCTGCCTTCGGGCAGAATTACTATGGATGGATTATACATACGAAAAAATCACAAAAATAAAATAGAAATTAAAATGAACAGGAATGCTGTAAAAATGTTGTGAAATCAATTCCATTTATTCCTTAGAGTAAAAAAAAAAAATCGATAGATATCCATCAACTTGCACACTAAATTTTTATTTTGTACTATAATACGTTTGTTAAAAGGAATATACATGAATAATAATATGCTAAGCTTATGTAACTGTAAACATTAATTAAAAAAAGTGAAACAACAATAAATAATACAAAAAATTACTATCAGATTTTAATATGAATTACTCACATTCGAAATTTATCTATATTTTATTTATGATACAACATATTTAGAAAAAATATACACTTTTTTGTTTCACAAAAAAATTGAACGAATTTTACTAACTGATGAACAGTGTTTTTCTAACTCCGTCCCTATTTCAATTACCTCTAAATTGGCAAGCACCTGATTTTTTAATATTTATGTTTATAAAATGAGTTTATGGACTTCATGTACAAAAAATATATGATTGACATAATAAATAAACTCTTACATACCTGCAGTGAGACAAAAGATGCCTTTCTATTTTAAGGGCAGTTCTTATAAACCATATCTAGAATTTTCTGAGCTCTGGATGTCATTATAACATAAAGTATTACACCGGGATGACAATCTTCACTATGTATTGTAGCGACAAACCAACAGCACTAAGTTATCCATCAACAATATAGGAGCGGGAACATTAGACGCTAAACTGCATAATGCAAAATTTATGTTAAAAAATAGTTTTAAGATTTGTTAATATATTTACCTAATGCCTTGTATAATAAGCGATAAATTAATTCATCATAGATTATTACTTTTTTGTATTTTTTTCTTTCTTTTCTTTTTATGTATAGTAGATTCGAGCTGTTATTCCTTTCTGTATTCATTCTATCATTAACTTAATTTTAATTGTATTTAATTTTATTGAATTACTAGACGTTATTTTATTTTATTATTCAATTTGACTGTTAATTAATTGTTTAGTATGATTATTATTGTAATTTTTTGTATTTATATGTAACATATGCTTGTCATGGTGAGTGGAAGAGAAGGCCACATGGCCTTAACTCCACCAGGCTAAATAAATATATTTCTATTTCTATATGAAGATCTAGTTTCATAGCCATTTGTTGAAAAACACAGAATCTTTGATAGGACTGATGGCGTTTACATATTTCTTTAATAATACGGCTATATTTAAAGATTTGGCGCTAAAAGTGTGCGTATTCTTACTTCATGAGCCAGTGCAACAGATTACATCAAAATCTATTTTTTTAAATGGCACTTAGCCGGTTCAAGCCCAAAGCCGTCAATTGCATATTACCGAATGTAATTATATTGTTTCTGTTAATTTGGTGCTGCTTCGGAGGTCATGGTCATGCACAGTATTTTATTTCACGACATTCTATATTATCTAATACTGTTAGCGTCTAAATTCAAATATCTGACAATTTTTCTTTCAGAGTCATCATATATTAGACTGCATATTATTTTCCTAGCAATTAATCTAAGACATGGGATCATCAGCTTTATTTCTCCTCCGAAGGAATCCAAATTCAGGATTTTACGCCTTGAAGAAATCCATGAACTCCAGCCTCGTATTAATCCGCGTATTTCAGAACCAAAGTGTAGCATGTTAAATACTAAACCATCGGAAACATAATACTTCACTGCATATAGTCTCCCTGTGTATATCCGTACATCACCAATTCAGGAATTTGTGTTTTCTTGAGGGAGTTACATAACCAAAATAATTTAGTTACCCTGATTTCCCAGCAGAAGGGGCATTAAAACAAGGTTATCGTAAAATATTGTAGGAAAAACAGAAAGAAGGGTCCGGTAGGTAAATCAAGAATTAATTGGGAGAATAACAAGTAGTTAGCTCATCCCTCAAATAGAAACTATGTAGGCAAATTATTTATTACTTGGATGGGAAAGGCCATTCAAATTTTGCTCAGAGGCACTAATTTAAGCTTGAGTTTTTTAAGGAGCCTAAAAAACTTCATATTCGGGACTCACGGTTCTCTTCTGAAAGTCTTGTCCCTTGGATTTTTCCATCCTAAAAATCAACCATCGTATTTAACATACATATATATGATAAAAGTTCTTTGATTTTTTAGTTCAAATTAAAAGCCTTTGTGGAGTCATTAAGTAATGTAAAAAACTATTTCCCAACATGCAAAATGTATAGACCTTATTTTAACAACAACAAAAAAATGGAAACATAACCATCCTTAAAGAGGGTTATTAAAAATACACAACGTTTCCAATATTAGAATTGAGTGGGCCATAATTAAATTGAAGAAAAAAAATGGGGAGTCAACTTCGCCCCAATGGCTAATTTTGACAAGACACTGTGAATCACAAGTAATAGTTGCGTTAACAACTAAAGCCCTGGGGAATCGGACTCCTAATATACCTACTGCATCTATTTCATATATATAGCACATGCGCTACGACATGTACCATCTACGGGTGTTAATGTATTTTCACATTTTGAAAATTGCCTATACTTCCGAGCGTGACATAGCTGGTGTGAGTACATTAATCAATTTTTTTTACAGGAAACAGTTTGTCCCGTTTTTTATAAACATGATAATTCTTCTCACCGTGATTATTACATTACATATGCCTACTTACAAAAATAACTTACTTATGTTGGATTGAAACAAAAATGTAAGAATATGTTAATTGATTGACATTAAATATGATGACGTTAGTCACTTTGCTGCAAAATTAATAAAACTCGTGTTATTTGTCATTAAATTTCAATTGCATCATTGACCGGTTCGTAACGGCACGGTTATTCATTGCAGCTGGTTTCCAAGAATAAGTGCTCCTAGCGGGGTGAAGAGAGTAAATATTAGTTTCACACATCAACAGCTATATTGTAATACTTTATACAGATAGCAGAGCACTGTGTAGGGCCTACTTTTTGTTATGAAATTCAGAATCCGTTATAATTTCGTGTACTAGAATAACAAAACCAAACTATCATTTCCTATAACATCAATGGTGATAATGAGGATCTTCGATGAAATGGTTGTAACAAAGTATTTGCGAGCACCATCAGCACCTGATGATGGTAATCCTGAAGCAGTTATATGTGGCACATTCACTAAAACCAATGTCAAATGCATTTTAATCGCATTTGTGAATCGCGTTACACTTTGGTCCACGTTATAGCCAGATTTTTTTTCCAGGCAAAAATACGCATATTTTTGTAAATTTCTGCCAACAGTTGATTATATAAAAGGGACTGCAGTTTTATAATAAAGAATTTATCAGACAATTTCATGTCCCCATCTGAATTTATACGCACATATTCTTCAAGTCGTCGCAAATAAATATTATATTTATTAATTAAATAAAAATAAAACGTAGCTTTATTTGATTTTCATATTTATTATACAATTCAGTGACAGCTGTTTCGGTACACTGTAGGCCTACCTTCTTCAGACATGTTAACAATTATGAATTGTGTTATATTACATATCAACTGATTTAAGCAACAATACAACAATATTTATTTAAATTTTTTAATTTAGCAAAGGGGATTCATTCAAATCAAGTTGAGAATTTAACAGTCTGTTACTACTCTTCAATTTATTTATCTCTACAGCCTCCAAAAGATCTAACTTCTTACCCTTATCACAAATATGTAAAATATCAAATTTTGGATCGAAACAATGATTAAATTGGAATAGGTGGTTAGCATATTCTGAATATTCTAAATTTCTGTTATATGCTTCATGTGTTTCTTTATCCGAGCGATAAAATGTCTACCAGTTTGTCCTATATAGACATTGTCACATGTGCCACACTTCAATTTATATACACCTGATAATTTTTCATTTTTTATTTTGGTTTTGTTGTTTTTTTATTATATTTTGTAAAGTTTTATTAGTTTTTAAATGCCACATTAATGTTCAAATTTTTAAAGTGTTTAGATATCTTATTTGAAAGTGGGCCTATGTATGACATTACAACATATTTCTTTATGTTTTCTTTGGGTAAAGGAAAAACTTTGTTAATTGCTTTTTTTATGAACTTTCTTAATTAAATATTATATTGACGGAAAAAATAAACATCAAGTGGTTAGTGGCACCTGAAGGAATAATTTTCAATAGCAATTGTTCGTCCTTAAGCCCGGACCACGAACCGCATATTAAAAGTGAATCAATTTCAATGTTTTCGCTACACACATGTTTCAAGATTGTTTTCAAATGTTCTTTTGTCATTTTTACTCTCGCACTACAGTCGACATACACATTTGGAGGTGTATTCTGTTCTACCTTCTTCTGGGCCCGAATTTGTTTCCAGTAGGTTCTTGGAAACAGAGGTATAACCTCTTCCCAAGTTGCCCACACATTGAAATAAGAACATCTATCGTGTAAAAATGTGTAGTTCCATGTAAGTTTTGAACTGTAGCAACAGTGAGCTTCTCGCCTTTGATTGACAGTGTTTTGTTTCCTGTCATTTCATAATTAAATTGACATAGGACGCAGTTCCACACATTCTTAGTTGGTATACAGTTTTCTTCAATGGTCTGATTAACGTATCTTACAAACTTATTTTAATTTTCAATAGTTTGGGTTTCTTTTTCAATATCCTTGACAGTGACAAATTTGGTAATTTTTCTTGAAGAAATATTGTTTTCTTTTTTTGAAATTTGAAATGAATGCCTTTGAAGTTCTAAATTCATTCAACCCCAATTCTTTCGCTCGAAAAAGAGCCCTCGTTTGTAAATGCCAACAGTGCACTGTCAATCCCCGATCTCGAAAATCTCGAAACTTATTAGCGATGTAGTCTTTAATTTGGGCGATTTTGTAGGAGTCCATGTTTTTGAATTGTGAAGGTAGATAAGATGTTTTATTTTCTGTATAATTTAAAACTGTTCTAGCATTACTGTTATTAATTAATGATGGTCAGTTATTTATTATTTGTGAATTGGATTTCGGGGCAGATTTCCCTAACATCCTATATTCATATTTTTTTCCGAAGTTTTTTTTTTCAGAATACCTATACAGTACGTTAGGACGTTTAGGTTTTTTAACAGGAGACGTCTCAAAGCTACTTCAACTTTCACGTTTCTCGATGAATTCGTTGGCAATTTCAAAGTCTTCAGAATATCCAGCCTGTGTGAGCGTGTTACTGCATGTAGCATAGACTTCGAAATCTAAAGTATTTTCACTAACGTCCTCTAACCCATTTCAATATTTTTGTTCAATAATTTCTGCTAGAAAATACTCAAATTGGTCTTCCTCCAATCCAGGCTCTTCGAGTTTTTCAATTGTTTCCTGAACTACAGCTTCCAAAGTAGTTAAGACGTAAAATTGATTTATTATGCCCATTTTATTCTTTTGATGAAATATTTTATAGACTCACAAGACACACCCACATATATGGTGGGAAACCACTCTATATTAGATTGGTACAAATTTTTAATGATATATGGACACATGGAATAATACCTCAGGACTTGAAAACATCATTAGTAATACCCATCCATAAGAAAGGAGAAAAAAGTAACTGTTCAAATTATAGAGGTATATCATTGTTGACAACAGCATCTAAAATATATACATCCATTTTAAAACGAAAACTTCAGAAAATTACAGAAGATAAAATTGGAGAGGAACAAAGTGGATTCCGAAAGGCCGATCGTGTATCGACGCTATATTTGTTATAAAACAACTAATTGAGAAGTGGAAAGAATTTAATATCCCCCTATATATATTATTTTTAGATTTTGAAAAGGCCTATGATAGAGTCAAACGGGACATAATGTGGAAAATATTGGAAAGCTACCAAGTCCCCAATAATCTAATAAATGCTATAAAAAGTTTATATGAAACCACATTTATAAAGTAAAGTTAGATCATGGGAAAATAACAGATACATTTGAAATTAACCAAGGTTTAAGACAGGGATGTGGACTATCTCCATTACTGTTTATTCTATATCTAAATAAAATTGTCCAGGAGTGGAAAAAAACTAAACCCCCCAGGAGTAAAAATATGTAGAGGAAATCAAATACAAACAATAATCTTCGCAGATGATCAAGTACTTCTGGCGGAGAATGAAGATGATTTGCAGAGATCAGTGTTTAAATTGCAGAATACCCTGGAAAAATACAACATGAAAATATCTGAAAATAAAACCAAATCCATGGAAATCACTGGAAAGGGACTTTCGAGAGTAAAAATAATAATAAATAATAAACCAATAGAACAAGTAACACACTTTAATTATTTAGGTAATAACATATCACAGTTTCATAATCAAAAAGATGTGGAAACAAATTTAGAAAAATATAACAGATTAAATGGTATAATTAGGAGAAATTTTGGAAAACAAATGAGGAAAGAAATCCAATTGAGAATTTATAATGCCATAGCCAAACCTGCTCTACTATACGGAAGTGAATGCTGGACACTTCGAGCAACAGATAAATCCCGCATTAATAGTTCACAAATGAGATTCCTCCGATCACTAACTGGAGTAACATTAAGGGATAGAATGAAAAGTGATGAGATAAGGATGCAGTGGAATAGTAGAGAAATTAAAATATATATACAGTCAATATGCCCATTTCACCAATAAATGTTTAAAATGGTCAACAAGTTTCTACAGCCAAGCTGTCATTCTCAAGACCAGATATTGACTGAAGACAATATAGATAAAAAATAAAGATACAAATTCTGTTAAAAACAAACTACGTCACATGACGCAATCATTCACAAGTGAAAGTAAAACATAATAAAACTAATCCTCTTTTTTATCAATTAGAGAAAAGAGGGGGCTGTACGGAATAAGGCCTTTGTCTTTGTTCATTATTTTATCCTTATTTTTATAAATTTCCAAACTTCAAGGACGTTAAGGAATTTGAAATCCCTGACCGAACGAACCAGCCTAAGATTACTTTTGTTGATAGCGTGACCGTACTCAGAAATATGCTGGGCAACTCCAGATTTTTTCAATTCTGTTGAGTCTGAATGGGCAATATGTTCATTAAATCTAGTTAAAATGGATCTTCTGGTTTGCCCAACATATTTCAAGTCACAGTCATTGCATGCAATTTCATAAATCCCGGATTTCTCTATACAATCGACTTTATCTTTAGGGTTTCCAAGTAAACTATTTAATGTCAAAGTGGAAGTGAAAATCAATTTAGTATCTAGTCCTTTGAATATCTTGTTCAAACCTCTAGTTAAAGAGGGAACGTACGGCATAATAGCAAAATTAGCTTTATTAATAGGAGAATGGAAAGCTGTAGAATCCATAACAAGTTTTCTAAATTCAAATTTACGAATCAACTTATCAATAATATTTCCATTGAAACCATTACACTTAGCTATATCTTTAATGGTTTGTAATTCCTTATTATATCTATTTTTACTTAACGGAAAAGTGATAAGACGGTGAACTAAAAAATTGAAACTGGCCATTTTATGTTGATTACAATGGTGAGAATCTGCCGGGATATAATAATGAACAAAGACAAAGGCCCTATTCCGTACAGCCCCCTCTTTTCTCTAATTGATAAAAAAGAGGATTAGTTTTATTATGTTTTACTTTCACTTGTGAATGATTGCGTCATGTGACGTAGTTTGTTTTTAACAGAATTTGTATCTTTATTTTTTATCTATATTGTCTTCAGTCAATATCTGGTCTTGAGAATGACAGCTTGGCTGTAGAAACTTGTTGACCATTTTAAACATTTATTGGTGAAATGGGCATATTGACTGTATATATATTTTAATATTGTATCACCAAGAAGATCAATTGTGTATTAAAGTAGAGAAATGGTTGAACATATACAAAAGTATCAGATTAAATGGTTCCAACACGTCCAGAGAATGTCAAACTCCCGTTTACCAAAGATGATTTACCACCTCAACCCTAAAGGCAAAAGAGACCTAGGAAGACCTTTCAACCGATGGAAAGATCAGTTTTTGTAGTCGCAGAACGGGCATCATCACCCAATACTGCATTCGGAAGAAGAAGAAGAAGACAAGACTATTACCTGTAAATGTGCACATTTATGTGTAAATATACTGTTATGTCCTTAAAAAAGGATTATTTTACACCATAAATGTGCTAAACAATCAAAAAATGATAAAACAAATATTCCATTGTAGTTACATTGTATTGAGATTTACTTACTGACATCTAGGTCTATATGAAAACCAGTGTAACTAAATTAATATGGTTCAAATTTTTCCCTGTAGGGGGAGAGCGCCTAAATCTCTGTAAAGGGAAAACATGGGCTTACAATACAAAAAATACTTGCTCACTGGCACTATCGAACCCGTAGGTTAATGGCCGCACGGACATAAGCTCTCCATAAATCCGTATCCTGAGCTAATGCTTTCCAATCATTTCCCTGTATAATCTACTTCCCTCAAATCATAGTTAGTGTTATTCTCCCACCTCATTCTTGGTCTACCAACTGGGCGTTTTCCCTCTGGCTTTCCTACAAGAAGCTTCCATGCAAGTCTTTCATTCCCCATCTGTGCAACATGTCCTGCCCATCGTAGTCTACGAGACTTAACTGGTCTTATTATATCTGGCTTCCTATAAAGACCACGTAGTTCGTTGTTATGTAGTCTTCTCCATTCACCTGTCTGTTCATCTCTCTTTGGTCCAAAAATTTTCCTAAGTACTTTATTCTCAAATACTTGTAATCTCCTTTCCTCCCTTAAAATAAGAATCCAAGTTTTGCACCCATATACTGTGACTGGTAGAATAATAGTTTTATATATTTTCAGTTTAACGTTTTTTGAAAGTAGTTGGGACATCAAGAGTCTCTGTAATTCATAATAGCACGCATTTCCAGAATTGACCCTATGTTTAGTTTCTTTGCGCATCTCATTCCTATTTGTGATTATTGTTCCTAGGTATTTGAATTCAGCCGCTTCCTCAAAATTTCCATAGAAACAATTCGTATATACTGTACATGGGTATCATGCTCAGTGCTATAGGAATTTTTCAGCGTTGATGAAACAGTACGTTCTGAAATCGTCAAGCACACTCTCTGAACCATCAACATCATCATCAGGTAAAGTACATTATTTTATAATTATATCATATGCGATTAAAATAAAGATTACCTCAAATAAATATTATAAAGTTAGTAATTGTAGAGGTGAGTAAAGTGACCGTCTCCCAAGCTGAATTTTATACGACCCTTCTTTTATAATTGAGTATTGGGTTTTGTATTACTTTCCCTTCAAAATTTTGTGAGTCTTTCTAATGTTGAATTCCTATGGTTTTCGTCAACAACAAGTGATTCTAAACAAGGACACTTCTGTATTTTCATACAATATAATCTGCATTTATTTTCCTATGACGCTAAATCACTTTCTACATAGTCATATTAAAAATACAAATTTTAATATGTGTCAAATTTTTATTTTCATAATCTTTTCTTTCTTGTAGATGATTTATTGGCAAGCACAAGTACACAGGAGCAAGAAAGTGTGCTAGAGATACCGTTGATTCCAGGAAATAAAGAAAATATTCAAATTGACCAAGATATGTCGGAACTCTCTGTTTCATCAAACGATACCCAACAATTGGAAAATGCACAAGATGTCTCGGCAAACAACGAAAACGTTTGTCTTTTTTGTACAAAATTGTCAAAAAAAAACAAGAAGACAAATGCAAAAGTTGTACGTTCTGGAGAAAGTGAGTTTAAAGCATTCAATTCAGCCTTTTCTAAATTTCGTTCGTGACACTGAAGTTTATCAAAGACTCCAAAAATCAGATGAAACTACTGTTTTAAAAGCTCATCGAATTTGCCGAAAAGATTACATAAATTCGCTGCAGTCATTCCACGAAAAACCACAAACTAATTATCATAAAAATTTAGAATACGTACCATAAACGAGGTTTTTAAGAAGTTTCTAATTTCATCGATGAAAATGTTATTGCAAAAAAAAACTGCTACTTTTTCACTTACTCGTGTTACTACTATGACCTTAAAAATGGAAAATTTGAATTTTACTTTTTTGAAGGGTACTGTGTGCCGCCTTCTATTATTGATGCATTGGAAGATGGTAAAGAGAGAACTCAAAAATACACGTAAATATGATTTTTTTATACTTCGAATAATTTTATTAGTCATTGTACACCAGTTGTTAATTATTTTTCAGAAAATAAAGAAAATAGCGAGTAAATTGAAGCAACCCAAGACGTTGAAGCTGACTTACCGGACTGTGAAGACGATCTGTCAGATAGTGAAGACGAACTATCAGAGGATGAATCATTGGAAAGCAGTGAAGAGGAAGAATAATATAAATTCATCACCTTTATAAATTTATTTAAACGATGAGAAAATTAGTAATTTTTTAACTGTAATGTAGGTATTATTTAATAAATATCTAGTGTAAAAAAATAAATTATTTAAGGTCGTTCCACAGATACCTCTGATAATGCTTCGTATAGCAAGTCTATATTTCGCAAGATATTTGATAATACGGTTTTATCAGAGAAAAAAATGAGTTTATACTTGTTATTTTTTATTCAAAAATTAGCTACTCCAAAATATTCTGCTGTGTACGTTGAGTTCGAATCACGCGGTAAACAGTGGTCACGTGCTCTTACAGCGACCAATCACAGCCATAGGCTCCGACAGCTGACTGCAGACTTCAGGGGGTTGTTAAAAACCGTTCAAATCGTCTTGCGATTAACATGTATTTTTAAAATTTATTATTAAATATGCCATTTTTTTTTTTGGAATGCCTAAAGTATATTTTTTGGGTATATTACTTAAATAAATTCGGACGGGACAGGTCATACTTTAAAACTCAAAAATAGTCTCGGAGTATTATTTCTGAATTATCTTCTTCAGTAGGCGAACACACCCTCCTTGAAGATTTGGCCTCCTCAACAATTTTCTCCACCTATATCTATTCTGAATACAGACTGGCCAATTTCCAATGTTCATTCCTAATATATATTTTATAACATCATCCTGCCATCTTTTTTTTTTTTTTTTTGGGCGTCCAGCTGTTCTGGTTCACATTGGTTTCCATTTGTATATTCTTCTTTCAAACTTGTCTTCCTGCATTCTATTTCTATGTCCAAACCAGCGCAGTATTTGTGCTTTAATGTGGTTTATTACACTTTTATTTCGTATTAGATTATTTAATCGAGAGTTCATTCGTATACGCCATGTGCCATCGCTTTCTCTAATTGGTCCAAAAATTCTCCGTAAGATCTTCCTTTCAAAGATTAATAGTGTTTATCAGACTCCTTCAGTGCCCATGTTTCACAGCCATAAGTTACAATCGGTCTTATTACTGTATTGTACAGTTTAACTTTAGTTAATCTGGAGCAAGGTTACTTTTTGAATAGTATTCTATTTGCATGGTAAGCTTTATTGCCCAAAAAAATTATTTCGCCAATTTCTTCGTCTATATATATATATATTTTTTTTTTTCCATTTACAGTTGAACCAAGATATTTATATTATTTTACTTCTATATTTGTATCATTGATGTTCAGATTACTTATTTTTTTTCATTTCCTTGTTATACATTTTACAGTATTTTGTTTTGGACTTATTTATTATTAATCCATATTTAACTGATTTTTCTTTCAGCAACTGGAAAGTTTCTATTAGTGTTGGTATGTTCCTTGTTGTTATCATTCATCTGCAAATGCAATACATTGTTTAGATTTGGTACTTATATTACCACTAAATGTTTCATTATTGAATCAACTACTATACTAAATAGTGTTGCGGATAAGCGATCTCCTTGTTTAACTCCAGATTCAACTTTACATTCTTTTCTGAGTTTATTATTCATTCTAACTTTAGCTGTGGTGGTTTTGAAGTTGTTAATTCAATTAATCTCATCAATTTATTGGGTACCTTATATTGTGACAAACATTCAATATTTAAAGTTCTTTGTACGGAATCAAATGCATGAGTGTAATCAATGAACAAATTATATAAATTAATTTTGTATTAATGGCATTTTTTCTAATATTTGTCAAATAATAAAAATATTTCTGAATTATATAGCTACTAAAATAGCAAATAAAACAATGTTCAAATTGCCCCAATATAGATGTTTTCGTTTACAAGTGTAATCGGCTGCGCAGTAGTTAGCGAAAAAATAATCGCAGAAACTCTGCCAGACTCACCATTCGAGAAGCATCCTTAGTAATAGCACTGTTTGTTTTTTATTATTTCAATGTGGGCAAAACACCTTCCCTAAATTTGTCGTCAGCTCTTGGGTTATTAGTGAAATTGATATATTATCTAAGAAGATGTATAAAAAAAAGTTTTCCAGGCCATGCTCTTCTCTTCCACTTAAATAGGGCTAAATTACAAGAGTTTAAATAATTATATTGGGTAATAAATGAAAATTTGGACACTAAGGACAACTAAAAGAAGGGTAGTTATAATAAATTGCTATGATGATGATGATGATGTATTAATTATTTACTGTACTGCTCTTACGGCCTTTTATTTTTTTTTTAGGTTCATAGCTTCTCATTTGTGAGGAGTTTCTAGACCAAGAAAATTTTAATTACACTTATTTCCTTACAGATATCATGAATGGCAAATGCCAAAAAAAATCGACCCCTTAAGACCATATTAGGAAGCAATCAAGGTGATTCATAGGATGACCGATAATAATAATAATAATAATAATAATAATAATAATAATAATAAGTAATAATAATAATAATAAAAATAATAACAACTATTATTATTATTATTACTATTATTATTTCTATTATTAGTCTTAATACTACTATTAGTATTATTATTATTATTATTATTATTATCATCATAAATCATCATGAACAAATTAGTTTTAGGCCATGTGGCCTGTACGGGTAAACCTAGCGAAGATGGTCTTGATATTTCCCACCAATGTTTTGGTCTTCCTTGGTCCCGAGGTACAGTTGGGTTGGGGGATATATATTTTCCAATCCTTCCTCCTCTTTTCTCTTGATATCAGTTTACTCTGAGGGTATATTGGAAATGCCAATGTGGGAAGGAATTCTTGCCATTCTTCTCAGATGATTTTTCAAGTCTTGTTGGTATCTTTGGATATCTTCATTTAAACTTGCTACTCCAAGTTTTCCTCTGATAGTAGTGTTCCTTTGGTGATCCAGTCTATTAACTTCCAAACAATGATTCGTAAGGAGCGCATTTGGCTTACTTGAAGTTTATGAGAGTTTTCTTTTATTTAAAATCCAAATTTCACTTCCCTTATTTTAGAGCAGCTTTTGATTGTGACGGTATGTAGATCGTATGATTATTATTATTATTATTATTATTATTATTATTAGTATTATTTATTATTATGAGTATTATTATTAGTATTATTAGGATGATGGACGTATTATTAGTATGATTAGTATTATTACGAGGATGAGAGGGGTATTAGTACTATTATTAGTATTATTACTATTATTATTATTATTACTATTATTACTATTACTATGATTATTATTATTGTTAGTATTATTATTATTATTATTATTATTATTATTATTATTATTATTATTATTATTATTATATTATTGTCCACCACTGTGGTCTCGAGGTAGCGTGCTGCCTTGTCATGCAGCGGGCCCGGGTTCGATCCCCGTCGGGGCAGTTTTTTCTGGGTGAGGTTTTTATCGGGGTTTTTCCTCACCTGTAAGACAAATGTCAGGAAAACTTTAAGGCCCAAACGGTCCCCGAAATCATATGGCCACCATCACCATCACCATCCTTATCATTATCATCATCATCATCATCCTTCACCGGTGTGGAAAGCAACGGGAAGCTACCACACCTACAATTCCCTAGTAAAGCTGCAAGCATAGCATGAAAATGCTATGATTGCAGTGAAGGACCTGTCCTCGGGCAGAATTACTATGGATGGATGGATGGATTATTATTATTATTATTATTATTATTCATTGATTTCTGGCTTTACGGTCCTTTGAGTCAAGTCATTGCTTATCCTGTGTTAGGAGTTTCTAGAAGAAGCTAATTTTGTTACACTTATTTCCCTCCAGATGATGAATGGCAAGTGATCAGCTAACCAACCCAAAGAGGCATCTAGCAGGCAACAAACGTATTACCTGAATGATTAAGGTCGGTAAATTTTGCTTAGAGTCCTCATCCTTCATGTTTAAGGTTTTCTTTACGCGCCTGTAAATTTCCAGACTGAGTACTCACGTCTCTTAAAGTCTCTCCAGGAGGAATTGTTTCTTGGATTGTTCCAACCTAAAAAACCATCGACCGCAGCCGGGTTTTATCCCGCGACCATCGGGACTAGAGGCAAGTAATTTAAACACTAGACTACCGCGGTCGGCAATGCTAATTAAAATTAGAGGGAAATTTAAAAAATAAATAAATAATACACGCAATATAGTCCATTATATATATATATATATATATATATATATATATATATATAAATTAAGATAAATAAAACAACACGCTTTATTAGAAAACCGAACTAAAGATTGAAAAATAATTGTAATTTCCAACACGCTTGGGATAAAATTAATGTGGTCAACAAAAAATCATCTCCAACACATCTAGAATAAAACGAGAGTTATCTACAAAAAAAATAATTTTACCATCAAAAGCGTGGGGTGCCATATATCAATTTATATATTTGATAATAAAAAGATATTGGTAAAAGTAAAGTATCTAAGAAGTAAACGTAAAAACCGTACAAAGCACCACGAATAGGTTCCCAGATTCAAATCCTAACGGTTCCAGAGGAGTATTGTGGTGGGCCATATCAGGACTTTTGGGTTTTTCTTGGGGTTCTTCCGTTTCCCGAATTTTATCCTACCAATATTCTCCATTCCACTTTCTCTCCCCATCATGTCATTTCATTTATCTTTCATTCACTTCATATCACCCTTCACCTTTACCCTCATGTTGTCGCCCACAGATATTGAAAACATGTGGTTGCCGGAGTCTAGTGGGAGGCACCCGGGTACTGCCTCACTACTCTGAGTCTGAGCAATAATAATGGCTGAAGGGGGCAAGGAGAGGGTTATAGACCCTTCTCGTGGCTAGGGGCCAAACACAAAAATGGAAGTATGGGTCATGGGATTAAGAACCTGGTGTGTCGGACGTAGAAGACCACCTGCAACTTCATACAACTATAGAAAAGACTCATTCCATTCATCTCCATAATACGGGATGGCGCAATAGATCTTTCAGGTCGCGGTGCTAAGCTGTCTGCTCTCCCATTCTATGCAAAGAAACAAATAAATAAAGAAGATAGTTTTGCGATGTCGTTGATGTTGCCACGATATTAATTGTTTCACGGATGGTGGAACGTAATCAAATTTTCAAATAAAACGTACGCACCAATTATAAACATATTGTAATTATTAGATAGAATGTCTACCTGAAATTTCTTTCCCATTTCTGCATACATTTTTAAGTGCTTTATTTTCTTCAAACTAGGCCTTACTTGTCTTTCGTATCTACAAACACGAATGTTATTACGGTGATTTTTCAATATTATTATTATTATTAATATGAAAGAAATGTATTGTACAATCGAAAAGGTTGATTCCAAAACCAACTAAGCAAATTGTTTGTGATTTTTAGTTACGCTGCTTTGTGTATTCTCCTATACATTATACTCAATTTTAATACCAGAATATAAGTCAAACCCAATTAAGTAATGTCGACTTTAAATGTAAAAATTAACTCAGGCATTTTCAGCACCAATATAATTATTTCAGTTTTATGGCTCTCCTGAAAAAAGTACTTTTTTTGACTTAGTTGGATTTGGAATCCACTTCTTCAATTAAGAATAGTTAATATTATTAAGTGATATAGTATAATTGTTTAACTCGGCTCCTCTAACAATGTAGACAATAGTGTTTCTGTAGGCCTATTTCATGTAAAGGATACAGGGAAACATGAGCGCCGCCTGGAACTTTCAGGGAGGTGTATCTACATCTACACACTATACTATTAACTAATAAAATATAATTTATAATTATTCATTCATGTTATGTTAATTAAGTTAATATCAAATTCAAATCGTGCGACAACATGACCAGGTGTGACAGGAAAAGTGTAGAGGAAGACACTAAATTCGTTGACACGGTGATGAACAAATTTGGACAGCAACCTAGATGCCTTAAATTTGTATTCAAACAGCGACTTATTAAATAAGATTTTTTTTTCTATGAATTTTCTTTCCCGAGAGAGGATGAATTTTTATTCAAACAGCAACTTTAAATTTTTTTTTTTAATATTCCTCTTTTTTTCTATGTATTTTCTTTTCTCACAGGAGGGTGCACATGTACCCCATTGCACCCTCCTGTTGGCACCCATGTAGGGAAAAAAACTACTTAAGTCACTTTTTTTGTCGAAATTGAGTTTGAGATATCTTTTGATTCTCAATGGATAGCACTATCATTTATAAGTGTGAAACAATAAACGATACCGTTTAGTAATCGGTTTACTTACCTCTAAAATTTGTCATATAGGTAAGGAAGTATGGATAGTATACAACTGAATGTAAGTGTTCTACGTTTCAACGAAAAAGTGACTGACTTGGTACTTTCCCTATATTCTTAATATGATTCTGTTATGATTTCTACTAAATATAAAAAGTAACTACTGAAATGTCCTCATGGTACTGACTTACCTATTCATCCCACCAGTTCCAGAGAAATTGACATCACCTGACAACTACAGATAGAACGGCAACAACTGAAGAGTAAATAAATTAAAAATGCACGTTACCATAATTGTATGAATAATTTTAATAATCTGAAATGTACGCACATTATATTTAAATAAAGAGAAGCCTGGATGCCCTCCCAATATAGAGTCATCCGAAAGCTGAACTTGGCATGATCCCGCGTGATCGACTATTCCGATTGAGGTTTTAAGCGGTTTCCCTCAACCCAAAGAGCAAATGCTGGAATAGAAACCCAAAAGGTCCGCTTCCGACTTCACTCTGCTACTTAACGTCAAATTTGAATTCAAAATTTAAGTCGGAGCTAATGTATTTTACAGGAATCCGGGGTTCTACCTATTAAGGAGGACCAAAATGGATCTCTCACCGCCAACACTTAAGTGATGGCCGCAGAGCTTTCCATCTATCTATCTATCTATCTATCTATCTATCTATCTATCTATCTATCTATCTATCTATCTATCTATCTATCTATCTATCTATCTATCTATCTATCTATCTATCTATCTATCTATCTATCTATCATCTATCTATCTATCTATCTATCTATCACTATATATCTATCTATCTATCTAATTCTAACTTTATCTAAAACCAAAATAGAGGTATATTACTTTTAATAATATTGTACCACGTTCAAAACCACATACACTGTAACTCCCTCTCCCCCCCCCCTCTCTCTCTCTCTATATATATATATATATATATATATCTTTACCTTAATTGAACCTTCCCCATGTAAGTACTTTTACATGTCCCATGCCACCCACGCCTTACAGGAACACTACCTGTAGGAAGAAAATTTGTAATTCAGGAGATGAGTGATCAATCCAATACCACGGCCACCTCCAATACAACATAAATATTTAAAACGAGACATAGAATTCGCTTAGTCATTCATTCTAAATAAGGCGAATATGATATGGATAGTCCACCGCTGCGGTCTCGAGGTAGCGTGCTGCCTTGTCACGCAGGGGGCCCGGGTTCGATCCCCGGTCGGGGCAGTTTTTCTGGGTGAGGTTTTAATCGGGGTTTTTCCTCACCTGTAAGACAAATGTCAGGAAAACTTTAAGGCCCAAACGGTCATCATCACCATCATCATCCTTATCATCATTGTCATCATCATCCTTATCATCATCATCCTTCGCCGGTGTGGAAAGCAACGGGAAGCTACCATACTTATAATTCCCTTGTAAAGCTGCAATGAAAATGCTATGATTGCAGTGAACGACCTGCCCTCGGGCAGAATTACTATGGATGGATGATATGTATGATGGTTGTTAAGATGGTCAGATGATGTTCGGAGACCACTTGGGCATTAAAGTTTCCGACATTTATCTTACAGATGAGAAAAAATCCCGTTAAAACTTCATCCAGGAAACAAATTCTGACCGGGGATCGAACAACCGGGCTGCTTCATACGAGACAACAATGGACTAAAGACCATACATTCAAATAAATATTTGCCTGATTTGAAACATTTAAATACAAGACATACGCGCTAAAATTTACATCACATAATTACATAATCAAATTACGTATGCATGGTAATTTGTTGCAATTCGTCTAAAAGGAATTTCAATCAGAATTTAAGACGTGATAAGCCTAAAATAATAATCTTTTTATACACTGAACAAACAGTGTTCTTTGTTGGCGTATCTCGATTGAATTAACTGAGTTGAGTTTAATGGAGGGGGAACTTAATTAATGTAAGTCAAGTTGAAGACAAGCACGCAAGACTTGAGCACAGATCACAAGAGTGTGATGAAAAGATCAAGTCTTTTAACAGCATTTGTGCAAAACTATAATTACATGGCAAATTAAAGACAGTGTTTCAACTTTTTTTAAACGTTACACCAGTAAGGTTTCATCCAAGTACTTCATGATGAGATCGGCTCTGTGGTGTAAAGGCTAGAGTGCCTGAATATATAGCATCCTATTATTTTTTAGGGAATTACGGAGGAGAGTATCTGTTTGAGATTGTTCACATGAAAAGATCGCTGACCTCTGTTACAAATATTCATCGATCCTACTTGGTTGAAAACGAAAATGATCATGACAATAGCTTAGTTTGTGTGTGTGTGTGTGTGTGTGTGTGTGTGTGTAAATGTTAACAATATAGAGGCCGCAATTTTTGTTTTCCGGAACCAAACTCAGCAACATCAGTAAATAAAGAAAAGTAAGGTCGATTTCATTAACCAGGAAAATCGAAATATTAGGAGTGAGGGTTCACCACAAGCAAAACTTTAAAAATCGCTCTAACGGCAGCATTTGTTTTAATTCTCGCGACGAAACTCGGTGTATGTCATTAAAATAAAACGAGAAAGGTATTCTCTAGCAATGAGCGAAATTCGTCTATTAGTAATGGGGGTTTATTAGAAAGCCATAATTTAAAAATCGCTCTAGTGGCCGACATGTTTGTTTTTTCGCAGCGTAACGGGATACATATTATTAAAATATATATATATATATATATATATATGGGACACGCCGTAGCGTAGATGGTTAAGGCGATACGCTACAAACCGGAAGGTTGTGGGTTCGAGTCCTGGTGGGGTCAGGATTCTTAAACTGGCGCAAATTTTCTGGTGGCACCATTTTCATGGAGTCGACTCAGCCTCTAACGGAAATGAGTACCAGATGCTTGTTCTGGGGGTAAAGACGGTCGTTACGCAGGGCTGACAACCCGGCTGACATCAAGTGCCGATTGTCTAGAAGAGTGGAAGCCTTAACCTCATACTACCCCAAGGGTCTCCTATTGCCTGTAGTGGGATCACTTTACTTTATATATATATAGTCCACCGCTGTGGTCTCGAGGTAGCGTGCAGCCTTGTCATGCAGCGGGCCCGGGTTCGATCCCCGGTCGGGGCAGTTTTTCTGGGTGAGGTTTTTATCGGGGTTTTTCCTCACCTGTAAGACAAATATCAGGAAAACTTTAAGGCCGAAACGGTCCCCGAAATCATATGGCCATCATCATTATCATCATCATCATCACCATCATCTTTCATCGGTGTGGAAAGCAACGGGAAGCTACCACACCTACACAATTCCCTATTAAAGCTGCAAGCATAGCACGAAAATGATATGATTGCAGTGAAGGACCTGCCTTCGGGCAGAATTACTATGGATGGATGGATGGATATATATATATATATATATATATATGTGTGTGTGTGTGTGTGTGTGCAGATATTGCAGATTTTCGCGGATATAAGTATGAATATGAAAGTTTTCTTGGGTTTTCCGCGTCTTGGATTCAGGTCCAGCCTCTGGCCACTGATTCCGACGTTTAGGCATGATCCCACATGACTTTATCATTCCTTGATAATGCTGTCCTCGTTGACACCGTGATGACCCTTTCAACTTGTTGCAGGCACAGCAGCATAAACAGAAATAATCGGTACGTGTTGTGACGGAAGTCAAGCCATCTACCCGTAAGACCATCTAGGGGCAAAACGGTGCATATGCCAAAGTTTTGTCACATAAAAAAAGTGTTTGTTTTTACCTCCTCTACCATACCTGAAATGTTGTAAACGTAATTTTTAACATTATGTATATATACAGTGAAATCTCCTTATTCGTGTGGGATATGCTCCGCAAATATGCCGCGAATATGGAGTGGTAATTTGCATGGGTATATAGGGGATACGTTCCAAGGTTCCGAAATAAAATAAAAATTATCAAAATAAAATCAATTAATGAGAGATTTTGAACAATTTATATTAATTATTACTGTCAGGCTCAGGCAAGAGTTTAAAAAACTTGGCATTTTTTTCCTGTTTTGCCGCTTTTATAAGGTCTTTAAATTCGGATTGATATTTAGCTGTGATTTCAGCCACAGAATTCCTTACTTTATCTTCGGATTTCTTGATGAATTGTACACTTGATTCATTGACATTGAAATAGCGTGATGTAGACGTAAATGACTCGCCAACATGTAAACGGTCGAACACTTATATTTTTACTTTAAGCGGCGAAACTATTTTTTTCCGTTTCGGAACTAATTCTCTTTCCTTTTACTCGACAACATTAATTGGCAACATAGCAGAAGAGACACGTGTTATTCAATCAAAATCATTGCAACAAATGACAATTTGAAACAATAAACAATAAAAGCAATAAAGTCAGGTCGTCATTTATCAAAGGACATAGCGGCACGTGAATTACAGCGATGGTCGCTTTTAATAAACAACTTTAGGCTTAGTGACAATAAGGCACGTTTTACTTTGATATTAATTTGTCCATTTGGTTTCAATCGCTCCTTGTAAAAACCGCCTTGGCACGCGCCTGCAGTAAAAAAGTTGCCGATGTGTTAATAAAGGATATTAATTATTTTTAATATACCGACTGGATCCGCGAATATAGAAACTTCTAGCAGCGAATAAGGAATTTTTACTATATATATATATATATATATATATATATAACAGTCCTAAACGACTATTTAATTAAATTGTATATTGTCAAGGTTTATGGCCCTTACAAAAATACATTTTAACATTATTTAAATACTTTATGTTTTTAATATTTCGTGAATTTTTTATTACCGAATGTTTCCCATAAAAGGTAAATTTCGTTCATTTATTTAAGTGTAGACTTAAAAACTCAAAATTAAAACGGTATTATACATTAGCAAGTACCGGTTTTAGTCATTCTTGGACATTAAAAGAAAACAGACAACTAAAAATATTCCATGTTCGAAAGGAAGATGTTTAGGAAGACATTTGGGCTGATAAAAGTAAAAAAAGATATATGGAGAAATAGATCAAACAATGAACTAAATTGTTTAATTAAAATAGATCCATAAAGCAAAGAGAATAAGCTGGTTTGGGTATATTAACAGAGGATCATAGGTAAATATATAAAGAAGTTATATGATATGCAACTTTATATATATCTTCTTTCTCTTCACTTCAAGTTAAAAACATTGAATTGTCTGTTCCGTCTCTAAGTACTTTCTAGCCATCTACTTCTAGGTCTACCCTCTCATCGTTTCCTCTAACTTTTGTAACTCAAATATTGTTCAGTTAATTTGTAGATGGAATTTTTTCTAGATTTCTCTCCGCTGTTGTTTACATTTAAATCTATCATTCAAAATAAAACTTTGTAATTCTTCTTGTATTTCTTCATTTTTTATGTGATCTGTGTGGAGTTGTTGGTCTCCCATCAGGCGACTCCCCAGATGGTGGATAGGGGAATGCCTCCTAGATATGGGTGGAACCGGGAAAACCAAATACCGGGGTGAACCAAAACCAACCCCTTGCCAGGGTAAAGGTGAATATTGTTTTCTATTAGAGAGATGTTGATTCATCAAAAGCTAAGGGAAGACAACCCTTAAAAAATAAATTAACGGATACCATGAACTGATGGGAGTTAGCATCACGGAAGAAGTGCGCTCAGTTCTAACATTGATTGGGATGCAATTCTGTACCATGACTCTGCTAAACTTATAGATACAATGGTTTCAATGCACAGGTACTAAGGGGAAAAGTAAACAGTTTTTTGTTTCTAGTGTAAAATGTTCATTTTGTTAGTTACGCGGTACTGTTTCTTAAGCGACGATATAGCTTCCACCATTTCTTTATTTTACATTATTTATTTTATTTCTATTCCACATTTCATCAGTGTTAGCTAATATTAGACCACATCCGTATTGAGCTTTCTTCAGTCTATATTTTAATAATGTTTTAAAATTGTAACAAGTATTTAATGTATGTGTGATTTTATTAATCGCTCATTAAGTGGTTATGACCTTAATTCTGCCGGCTTAAATAAAGTATTATTGTTATTATTATGATTATTACGATTATTGTGATTATTATTATTATTATTGTGATTATTATTATTATTATTATTATTGTGATTATTATTATTATTATTATTGTGATTATTATTATTATTATTGTGATTATTATTATTATTATTATTGTGATTATTATTATTATTATTATTGTGATTATTATTATTATTATTATTATTATTGTATTATTATTAATTATTATTATTATTATTATTATTAGATTAATTATTATTATTATATTATATTATTATATATTATTATTATTATTATACATGAAAAAAAAACAAATATTTATCAATTGGTGAACCAGAGAGACTGGAGAAACAATAAAATCTTGTAGTGAGATCACGTATTTAGGAATAAAAATAAATAAAAATGGGAGTTATGAAGAGGAAATAAGAAATAGAAATAATAATGGAAAATTTGCAATTGCTTGCCTCAATGGAATATTGTGGGATAAAAATATAAGTAATAAAAATGAAAATTAATATATATCATACAATTGTTAAAAGCATCATTACTTATGGAGCAGAAATTCGGCCATTAACAACAAAAAGAAATAAGTATCTTTTGGCAACGGAAATTGATTTTATACGAAGGGCAGCAAGAATTTCAAGAAGAGAAAAAAAAATTAGGAACTCAGTTATAAGGGAGAAAATGAAGATTGAATACACTATTTTATATTATATTAAAACTCGGCAATTAAGATGGTACGGACATGTCCAGCGAATGGAAGAGGATCGGCTACCAAAATCTGTTTTGGAATGGAAACCTGAGGGAAGACGAGGCAGAGGAAGACCTAAAACCTCCTGGAGTCAGGGAATATGTTTATACATGAAGGAGAAACATCTACAACTAGGAGATTGGATGGACTGACAAAATTGGCTATTAGGAATCGGACGATGTCAAAGACATTAATCAACCGATGATCTATTATTATTATTATTATTATTATTATTATTAATATTATTATTATATGTGGAGTAGCGTTAGCTTAAAAATCGGCAGTATACATTCCAAATAATATTACCAGTTGAGTCTCGGTCACTATTAAAATACATGTGTGTTTCGTAGTGGAAAGAACGGAGCTTGGGAAGGTTTTTCTAGGGGTTTTTCCCGTTTTCTTCTGCCACAAATTTAATTCCACCATTTCTCCTAACTCATCTAATCCGATTCGTTTCATTTCGTTCATCCGCCCCTGTAATGTGCGTCAGGAGTGGCCGGCTGGCACCTTCGCTGTTGACATACCTCTATAAATGCAGGGAATTCACCTCATCTCATTTCATCCCTCAACCCGACTCAGAGTTGAAAACGAGTTGAGGATATTGTATAATTATATAACATTACCAGCTGACTGTATCGTAAAATAGGCAGGTGAGACAACCTAGCTCGACCTTGGCCGATTGCATAAACTTGATCAGCTGTATTTCATTTTTGCACGTTAAGGAACGAAAATCAACATTCTAGTGCGATCAGTGTTTTGGATTACATATCTTTAACCATTGAATATAGACGGATAACAATCTTTTTGGCCTGTGAGGGAGGCAGAAGGAATGAAGATTGAGCGTGCTCCCCCCCCGACATAGCATGTAGTGCATGGCACGCTCCACATTGCTGTGGGACACATTTCCAATGATGCAATGTCTTACATTCCTATTAGCGCGGTTTTTTCCTCTTTACTTAGAGCGAAATGGTAATAAAACCTGCAACTTGTATAATTTGTCGTTTTTACCGGACAGCATTTAGCAGTTCGACCACTTACTTCTCCCTTTAGTTTTCAAGTATAAATCTTTGTGCTTGTAATTTTGAATTTGTCTGTGCATTTTATTTCGTTGCATATTTTGCTTTAATTTTCTTTTCCAAATAATATTCAGCTAACCTTCATTTTATGGAATCTTTCCGTGGGTACTTCGACTGCCTTTTTTTTTTCTGTTCTACTCTACGCCAATTTTTGTCCTTATTTCTTACCGCCTTCCAATCACAAATTAAAATTGTGGCCAAAACTAAACACTTATGATGTTTGCTGTCTTTGTTTCCGTGTTCTAAATATATTTCTATTATTGTTTTATATTTTCACTGTATTCACCAAGCAAATTATTTAATTAAATTACGGATCTACAAGAATAGACTAATAGCTCTAGAAATGGATTATTTACGAAGAAGTGCCAGAAAGTCTAAATTAGAACGTGTCACAAATAAGGAAATTAGAAACATAATGGAAGCAGAAGAAAGCATAATTGAAAGAATTGAGGAAAAGGAATTAAAGTGATTAGGACATGTTTTAAGAATGGAAGATGAGCGATGGCCGAAGCAACTATATGAATGGCATCCGAATAGAAAGAAGAAAAGAGGAAGACCAAGGTTAACATGGATGGAAAACATGAAGACAGTAATGCAAGCTAGAGGACTAAGCATCGAAGATGCCCAAGACCGTAGGCTTTGGAGGTTTGGCACGGGAAGACGGCAGCAGGTGTAAAAACCCGAAGGTAGATAGAGAGGTTATTAATATTGTTATTATTACTTTTATTGTTATAATTACTACTATAATTATTATTATCATCACTATAATTTTTATTATTATTATTATTATTATTATTATTATTATTATTTCTATTCTTTTCTTGTCATCTTTATGCTGTGCGGCCTATGCCTATTATAAATTAATAATGAAGTTGTAGATAATTCATAATTGTAATTAGGTCTATATGTATAATTTAACACTGGTGAAGTGGAAGAGAAGACCTTACGGTCTTAACTCCTTCAGGCAAAAAAAAATAAACAATTAAATAAACAAACTATTAAGTAGGCTACATGAAACAGCTTGCTTTGATGAAACCCAACTTCTACATTACCGGCATATTATTTGTACCAGTCGATAAATCTAAATCTGTAAATTCCCCGTCAGGGCTCTTTCTCTTCCCGCGAGAATGTGGTCACATCTCCTTAGAAAACATGTGCGGTAAGGTCATTTCAAAGCTGAAAGTTGTATATACCGCGCACTGTATGGTACGTACCAGTAAATTAACACTTCTCAACATGATTTTGGTCTGATGAGTACCAATAGTTGTACTTAATGCAGTTTTTTATCGTGTTTTCAAATATGTATTCGTAATTTCTCCATCACCCACAGTTTTTTTTTATTTCAATTTCAATTAATGGATTTAAATAATAATATTTAATAAACGTCTTTACGTCTTTTCGTCCATTTGTCCATTGTAAAATAAAACGGGGAACACTTTCATCAGGAGATTTCAGCTTTGGAAAAAATATATCAAGGCTAATGGAATCCTAATATGCTGGCCGATTATTGTTGGACCATCAAGAGGGATGCTCCACAGGCGAAAGATAGCAGAAAATCGTAATATCTTACTTTCTAGTTGAGTCCAAATGTTCATTGTGTAGTTACGACGAATGTAGAAAATATTAAAGTGTTTGAAATTATAAAAACCTGTCTCTCTAAAAAAAAAAAAAGATATCATATTTGAACCCAGGTGAAAAAAAATACTATCAGAATCACATATTTCTCTTTCTGAGACAAAAAAAAAGTTTATTTTTTGTTGCTCAGTGTTATTTTATTGTTTTATTTTATACACGCGTTAATATAGAATTTTGAGTCACTTGTTCGACTGTATGAAAGCCATACAAGTTTTATACTAGCAGCACTTGTAAATATGTGAATGGGAAGCGAGAATGCTATAAAGAACATTTTATAGCAGGTATGCTTTATTGATGAGCGATCAAATTTATGTAGCAAGTGACAAGTGTTATTTTAAGACTTTTGGAAGCACGCAGTAAAAGCTTCCATATACAAGATGCCGTTTACATATCAATTTAAACTGAATTGTAAATCTTAGTCAAGATATTGTAATTTTATATTTACTAAAACAACTACAGAGACAAATTTACACGGAGTCGGTAATTTGATACAAGATTTCGATTTTTGCGCGCTGGAGCTCAACCACTGAGCTACTTAAACACATTTCCAATGCTAAGCCTGAATCTCTTTTTCTGGAAGAAATTCTGAGATTAAAGAAGAGGAATTTGGTCTTGATCCATACACTAAGTAGCTCAAAGATCGAACTCTAGGGCATAAAACTGGATATCTTGGATTTAATTCTTGCCTCAGGTGTAAATTCGTCCATTCAGTTTTGCTAAAACAGCCACCAAATTGCTATTAGAAGTGGAATTAATTTCCATTTCTATATGTTTAATGGTTTGACGCCTAAAGTGTGCATTTTTAAAATTTGATTAGATATCCCAGTAACATAAGGTACAATTTGAATGTGAATTTGTTTGAGTTTTATTTCATGCTTGCTCGGCGATCCATTATTTATTTATGGTTTTTAGGTTCATGAAAGCGTTATTTTCGGATGTGCCGATGTTTTGAGGCCTTTCTGGCATTTTCTCTACACTTCTTCTTCTTTTTCTTCCTATTCTTCTTTTTCCCCTCGTCTCTTTATCCTCTTCTTTTGCTTATTATTTTTCTTCAAACTATAAAGAAAATTAATAGGCCATAAACTGGCTGGAACAGTGGAATAATGAATGGAATAAATCCACGGAAGGAAGATACATGACGATAATATATACAGCATAAATATAGCAAATTCTGTGTAAATATGAAGAGAAAAGAAGAAACGAGAGAATATAGAATCGAATAGATTTATTTAGCCTGGTGGAGTTAAGGCCATGTGGCCTTCTCTTCCACTCACCAGGACAAATATATGTTACATTTAAATACAAAAAATTACAATAATAGCACATACTATGCAATTAATTATCTGTCAAACTGAACAATAATGAAAATAATGTCTAATAATACAATAAAATTAAATACAATTAAAATTAAACTAATGAAAGGATGTATACACAAAGGAATTACACCTCGAATCTACTATACATAGAAAGAAAAGAAAAAAAGAATACAAAGAAAGTAATAAACTATAATGAATTAACCTATCGCATATATATATATATATATATATATATATATATATATATATATATTCAAGGCATTAAGTAAATATATTGAGAAATCTTAATATTATTTTTATTAAATAATAAAAAATAAATTCATTAATTGTTCCGATCCGATTGAGGGTCTTTCCACTTTTCAGCGGTTGCCCTTTTACCAGCCGGCTGCTGGCCCTTCACATCCACATGTGTCAATCACAGAGGTAGATGATCAACAGCCAGTGTAGAGGTGACATGTGGTTAGCATGTCGAGTCCCCCAGCCGTTATAGCTGGTTCCTCAACCTGGAGCCGCTACTTATTGTAGCTGCCCAATTGCCTCACGATGCTGGGTGGGCACCGGTCCCATACTGGCCGAAATACCATGAGAAAATTTCTTCCCCCATGGAGACTCGAACCAGCGCAAGTCCCGTAGCTCTGCGCCAAGGCTTCCTCATTAATTGTTAAAAGAGTAATATTAATGAGATGTTTCTGTTAATAATTCTATTTTCAATTTGTTACTGAAAGATGGTAAAGTATGGCAGTCTCTAACATAGGGTGAAAGGGAATTCCATGTTCTAGCAAGAGAAACTGTAAAAGATTTCGAGTAATAGGTAGCGTGATGAAGCCGGATATAAAGAATATGTGCTGATGGGATCGGGTATCTAATTTATTATATAGGAGAATGCTGAGTTCATAGTGAATGATTTTATTTTCATCAGAAAAATATGAATTAGTTAATGTTTAGTTTGTGAAGATTTAACATTTTTATTTCAAAAATACAACTAATCTCTTCACTGCAATTAAAATTCATGCTCGTTTTTATTATTATTATTATTATTATTATTATTATTATTATTATTATTATTATTATTATTAGTATTTATTATTATTATGTAAATTATTATTTTTTATTATTATGGTCATGTGAAAAGTATAGCTACCGCCCGAGAGATTAAGGAGAGGAAGACCAAATGCTACTTGGATTCATGGTACAATAAAACTACAACAATGGGAGATAGAATTAAAGATGATGGGCAATGGAGTAATAGGGAAGACTGGATAAGAAATTTAAATTTAATATTCAATTCGTAGAACATCGGGAACCGGAACATGTGTTTACATTGTTACACCTCTTTCAGATGCATCGATTATTATTATTATTATTATTATTATTATTATTATTATTATTATTATTATTTTTGTTGAGCTGATCAACCTTTCAGGGAGGCTCTCCATGTCCTTGTTTGGTGAAAAAAAGTATGTTCGTGATCCACAGTTAAAAATACCTCTCCCGACAGGTCGTGCCACTGTAAGGTCCGGGTGGCATGTGACATGTAAAAGCACCCATATGACGAGAGGTTAGTCTGAGATAAAGAAGAAGAATATTATTGTTGTTATACGTATTAATCTACTCTGATAACTACATTTTTTTCCGAATTCGTTTACGAACCGTTCCAATTAAGAAATTAAATGAGTGAAATTATTTAATTAATGTACAACACTCTAAAACGAGAATGAAGATTTCATTCGTACATCAATCCTCTTACTTTCGTGAAACTTCTCAGAGCTAGAAAAATGTGAATGGAACCTTTGATGAGAACTTCAAAGAAAAAAAGGCCACCAACGAGGAAACATGTTTGCCTAAGTGATGCTGTATGAAATAATTCCCTTACGGTTGCAAGGACAGAGAGAAATGGTGGAAGGGAGGCAGATATAAAGAGGACTCGGTGGAAAAGAGTTTGGAATTTACTTTCTGTGCGTGTATTATAGTTGGGGAATAGAAAATAAACAGCACCGCATATACTGTATAGAAAATAAGTATATCTCAACATGTAATGAGAGAAATGTGCACAGATGGAACTAAAAAAGAAGTAATGGTCTACAGTACATATTAGAGCAAAGTCTAAAGAGAGAACCGACATATAGTTTGCACTCAAATATCAGTGCCTTGTCTGACTTTAAAATTCTAATAACAAAAAATGTGTATGCACTTAGATTATAGAGTGTATTAAGAAATATTTTTCCTGACAATTTAGTCAGTTATAGGATTAAGCAAAAAGAGACACAAACACGTAATTCATGGATTCCATCCGTAGTAATTCTGCCCGAAGGCAGGTCTTTCACTGCAATCATAGCACTTTCTTGCTATGATTTGCAGCTTTACTAGGGAGTTATAGGTGTGGTAGCTTCCCGTTGCTTTTCACACCGGTGAAGAATGATGATGATACTGATGATGATTGCCGGATGATTTTCGGGGACCGTTGGGCCCTAAGCTTCCTAACATTTGTCTTACAGGTGAGGAAAAAACCCCAAAAAACTTCTCCCAGGAGCCTGCCCCAATCGGGAATCGAACCCGGGGCCCGCTGCAGGACAAGGCAGCACGCTTCCTCGAGACCACAGCGGTGGACAATTTATGGATTAACAGTTTATAATTGTGTTATTCAAAAACTATTCCTTACCGCCCCTTACATATTAGATTTATCTCTTTTCTTCTTGTTCTTCTGAGCTTCACGCCCCCTTTTAAATTGCCCTTACTTTCCCTTGTAATAATAGGTTACTCTCTTATCTTGCGCTTTATTTTTCCATCCTTTAACTACCAGATCTCTCAAATCTGCCTCGGCATCATCCAACCATCTAAATTTCTGTCCCCCACATTACGTCGAGATTCCGGTTTTGAATTGAAGATTGTTTTTGGGATACGGTCCTTTTTCCATTCCAATGATATATCCCCACCATTTCAATTATTGGGCCCTGATTTTAGCTATAATATCGGGGGGGGGGGCTTATACATTGCATTCTGCTTAATTCGTCATTGGGTAATTCGATATAGTATATAATTCGAATAAAAGTTTATTCCTCTTAAAATTCGTTCTTAAATTAGTGTAAAAATTGCATATTTAATTCGAGTTTCAGAGATTAAATTGAATAAATCGAATGCAGGGTTTTATTTCAAGTTAGTAAGTTTGTCACTTCAAGACTTCCATGAACCCGTACCAAACTTAGACATTTATACAACCTAACAAATACCAATACTTCAGAAATCTGGAAAAACTTGAATAGAATGGGAATTGGGAGAAAAGACACACAGGTAGACAAATTACCTGTTTCCCTGGACACACTCAATAATCACTTCACAGGTATAACTACTACTCCAAAGGATAAAGAACAAACAATAAATGGATTATCACTGACAAATCAACCCGACAGAGAACATTTCCACTTCTCATATGTTACAGACTACGACGTAAAGAAAGCCATAATGCGAATAAAAACCAAAGCAGAAGGAACTGACCGTATAAATATTACTTTACTGAATAAAATAATCGAAGCTATACTACCTACTATAACTCATATTTTTAACTCCTCACTACAAACTTCTACATATCCCTCATTGTGGAAACAAGCCCTCGTACGTCCACTGCCTAAAGTTAAAACGCCCTCAACCCCGAACGACTTTCGACCCATTAGCATTTTACCTACTCTTTCAAAAGCTCTGGAACGATTAGTCCATAAACAACTGACTGAATACCTAAATGATTACAACCTTCTAGATCAATTTCAGTCAGGCTTCAGGACAGGACACAATACAAATACTGCTCTACTAAATATTTGCGAAGACATACGCGAAGCTGCTGATAATCGAAAACTTACCATTCTTACATTACTGGACTTTAGTAAAGCATTCGACACGGTAGACTTGGACTTATTGTTGCATAAACTTAAAAACCTCTTACTCTCTGATAGTGCCACGAAATGGTTCAATTCCTACCTTCATGAGCGCCAGCAATCTGTTATAGGAATCATACATTATGTTCTTCTTGGTCCTTCCGTAAAGCTGGGGTTCCACAGGGTTCGGTACTTGGACCTTTGCTTTTTTCAATCTACATAAATGACATATCTAACTCCCTAAAGCATTGCAAACATAATTTATTTGCAGACGACATGCAAATCTACATCCACACAGACAAATATTCACTAAATGACGCTGTTGCCAAAATTAACGAGGATCTTGACTCACTAATGACTTGGACAGTTAAATATGGACTGCAATTAAATCCTAAAAAGTCACAATCAATCATTATGGGTCATCAGAGACTATTATCTACAATTAACCTAAACACAGTTTCGCATGTGTCACTAAACGGAGTTCAAATCCCTTATAGTGAGACAGTAAAGATTCTAGTAGATAGAGTATTTATTGACAAAAACTTAAATTGGAATACACAAATAAACCATACATGCAAAACAGTCTTCTCAATAATACATTCATTAAATCGTGTACGAAATTGTTTGCCATTCGCCCTTAGGAAAATGTTAGTAGAAACACTTGCAATGCCCCATTTTGATTATTGTGACACTCTTTTTACAGACTTAAATATTATTTCCACTCAAAGACTTCAACGTGTTCATAATTCTTGCGCACGTTTTATTTGTGGTATTCGCAAATTTGACCATGTTACACCGTCCCTGGAACAATTATCGTGGTTTCGTCTAAGAGATCGTAGAACTGTCCATTCCCTATCCCTTCTCTATAAAATACTTCACACATCATCGCCTAATTATTTATCACGCCGCTTCATCAGACTATCCGACACACATAATCTTGACACTCGATCCCATCAGCACATTGTCCTTTATATCCCGCCTCATCACACTGTATATTATTCATTATCTTTTACGGTGTCACTTACCAAAACATGGAATTCCCTTCCACCCTATGTCAGAGACTGTCAAACTATAACATCCTTCAAAAACAAACTAAAGGATTATTTAATAACAAACTGACTTATACACCTCACTGATAGTATTCTTTTAGCAATATTAATATATTTAATTATTTATGTAAATAATATTAAGAATAACAAATATTTTTATTTGTTTTGTTTTAAATATTGTATAATCGTAAAATTAGTTTTCTATATCTCATTATTTTCCTGTTTTTTATATACACTAGACAGGGACAATTTAATATGTCTTGCTTGTATACATTTTATTATTAGTTTTAGTCTTAATTTTAACTAATATTAACTGGTTGTATTATAGATCGTAATATGTATATTAGATATTATCTTTTGATCAAATTTTTACTTAGTGTTTAATATTAGAGTTAATTAAGATTGTTATATTCTTATGTAATATATGTTTGTCCTGGTGAGTGGAAGAGAAGGCCACATGGCCTTAACTCCACCAGGCTAAATAAATAAATCTAAATCTAAATCTAAAAACTGTCTGCTTTTAATGTACAGTACATTGGAGATGTAGTGGCTATTGTTAACAGAATAAACTGTTATCTCAGCGGGCCTTTCGAATCCTAGCCTCTCCGCATCGTGAATGGACAACATTGAAGATCGGCAGGCATTGACTATTCCAATTATGTATGTTTTGTTATACCTCCATCCACCCCCTTCATTTAGTTAAAAACGTTAGAATATGTACATAGAAAGACTTTCGTGATTTTTTCTTTTAATGCTGTGTTCAGAAAGTCAAAGTGGTGTCTTGCAAAAAAGTTGAATTTTAAGAGAATAGTAAGAGATCTAAAGAAGAAGATCGACATCGCGAAAGAGTATGAAATTTTGTCTAACGTTGTCAACGTATATACACTGCTCAAAACAATTAGAGGAACACTTGTAATAAATTGAACAAGTAATTGTTTTTTTAAAGCTGTGATGCTGAATGTTGGACAATATGTAAATTGAATTATTAATTTTATCATTGGATACAAATTTTAAAGAACCATGGCCTAAATACAGAGAAATTACCTCAAATAACAAATATAGAGAATTTTTTTATTTTGGAAGGCACTGGCCACTTCTAATTGGTGAGCTTCCTGATGTTGCTATAGTGATGAATGTTGATTATTGCCTTGTTTATTGAAGTCTCTGACAAAATGAGGCATTTAAATGAGTTTGAAGTGTATCATGCTCTACATCTTTTACGGCAAGGTCAATCTCTGCGACAAGTGGCTAGAGAGCTTGGGTTTCTCCTTCCGTGGTGTCCAGGTTACGCAACAGGCACAGAGAGACAGGTCAGTATTGTAGAAGACGTGGCCAGGGCCGTAAATTTAAAACAAGCCCCCATACAGATACGTTGTTCTTTCTGCTCTTTGACAGCGTACAAAAACTGCAAAAGACCTGCAGAATGACCTTCATATGGCTTCCGGAATCCGGGTTTCAGACAAAACCATAAGGAACAGATTAAGGAAAGAGAATATTCGTCCAAAAAGGCCCGCTAAAGAACCACGCATAACAAATGGGGATAAGGCAGCAAGACGTACGTATGCTGAAAACTATGGTGATTGGAACTTGAACCAGTGGGGAGTCTGTGCTCTTCTCGGACGAATCCAGGTATCGTCTTACACGTTGTGATGGTCGATTGAGGGTGTGGGGACGGCCAGGAGAAAGATTTTCTGCAGAGGCTGTACAGGAAATTGATAGATTCGGAGGAGGTTCCATAATGGTGTGGGCCGGAGTTATGTACAACAATCGCACGGACCTTGTACTTGTTCCCCAGCGACTGAATGCTGTCCGGTATATCGAGCACGTTCTGGAAGAGCATGTAGTACCTGCTGCCATTGGAGTAGGCCATGGATTTCTGTTTACGCAGGATAATGCCAGGGCACATTCTGCGACTGTCACCAGGGATTTCCTGAGGAGGAATGAAATTGAGGTAATGGAGTGGCCAGCGGTCAGCCCAGACCTCAACCCTATTGAACACTTGTGGGATCTTCTAGACAGGAAGGTCAGGAACCGACTTCAAGCTCCACAAACTCTGCAGCAACTTGGAAATGCTCTGAAGGAGGAATGGGAGAATATCCCTCAAGAGGAAATCCAGAATATTATTGGGAGCATGCCACGAAGGTGCCAAACTGTCATCGAATGTCGTGGAGGCCATACACTATACTAACCCTATATAACGAGTGTTTAACTTTGAAAAATAAGCACAAGATTCAATTGCTTACATAGCGGAAGTATTTGAAAAGTTAATTGTCAGCGTTATTTAATTGTTTTTACTGACATGAGCAATAAATAAACAAATAAATAACCACACATAATGTACTTTATTAATTTCATGTTTGTACCTTTATCCAATGAAAAAATATTTGCATATTTCATAGTGTTCCTCTAATTGTTTTGAGCATTTTGAGCAGTGTAGAAAGCAAGTACAAAATTAAGTAACTGGGTTTCACAAAATAGGGAAAAGAGGAAACGAATGAGCGATTTTGTCTACAACGTAAAACTAAACAAAACCAAAAGCAAATAAAAAGTGTGAACCTTTTAAAGTGAACAATGGAATTAGGCCTACAGTTTATCGCCACAAGTTTTATTATACAGTACATGTTTTGTATTATTTGTTCCTGCTGATCAATTTTTGTGTGTGAGAAATTGATTCCATCATTATGCAGTAATGGTATATACAGGTATTTATTGCACGAGTATTCTATTGACACAAAATCTATTTTCGATAAAGAAAATTCATTGGCTGATTATTTCGAATTTCGGATAATTCGAGTTTTTCAGAACACCCTCTGGGATTCGAATTAAAAATAGTCCACTGTATTGAATTTCTAACTTCATATTATATATTACTCCATTGTCCATTTTCAAATTAGGGTCCATATAAATAAAATTGAGTCATCAAATGATGGCATGGGAAAGGAAATTTTTGTGCATGATGTATAGAAGAGGATATTATATTTATTCTCACAAGAAAAATACACGAAAATCTATTTGAAAAATCAAATCTAAGACCTTTTCTAATCTTCTATTCACCACTGTGGTAAACATTCAAATAAAATTTGAATAGAAGTATCTGAGTTACCCAGTCGACCACAATTGTTGTTTTAAATGTAGGGTTACCCATCGATCACAATCCCCTCTGCATAATTCTCATATGAAGCAGTACTAAAAAACGCTTCTAAGGACGAAAGTCCGTAAGGTATGCGGAATATAAAACAATAGTTGATGACAGATTGACTCAGGTAAATTTATAAAATTTTAACTGTAATGTGAAGGTATCGAATTAATAATATATATATATATATATATATATATATATATATATATATATAAACATAAAAACATGTATGAATCATTTACGTGTCCACATTCATAATAAAACACAGAGATTACGAGATGGTTTTAAATAGATAAGTATTTTGAGAGAGGAGACAATGTAAATATACTAATAGGGGACAGCAAAATGATTATTTGCACATATATGGCAAAACGTATCAACTAATTATTAATACCAAATAATTTCAACTTCAATATCTCGGGATATTATGAGGTTAATGATCCAACCTTTACTAGCATTTATATTTAACGATCCTCTTTAACAGCTAATTTGTCACTCTAAGAATAAATGTTTACCGGCCCTACACTAACAAAACTCTTGCTGAGTTTCCATTAAGTGCAGTGAGAATTTTTTCTAAGTCCCAGGCAGACACCATGCGCATTCACCAATACGGTTTTATTTTCAAATTATTTACCACCATTTAAAATAAATGTTACATTTTCTCTAACGATTATCTCAATATATTTTCCTGTGATATTTAACTACATACGTAATATAAAAACGTGGTAACCATATTGATTTAACGAATATTCACAACACATGTTCCAGTTCAGCCAACGTAGAGTATGTAGGACCTACTTCAGAATTTCAGAACTTACTATTTATTCTTAGGCGTCGCATTCTCTCACCGGTTAGAGTACTTAAATTGCGTTAGGTTAGCCTTTAGATTCATTAATATCGTGTATATGCTGACAGCTTCGCGTGTTTCCGTAGTGTAAACCGCTTCGCGTTTGTTGGCGCATGCGCGTGGAATATTCCTGGGATTCAGAAAATTTTCTCACTGCGTTTAATGGAAACTTTATTCCAAAACTCCTTTACAGTATTTAATGTTGTGGTTTGTACTTATCTACTCGATGTGGCGACCACCAAGCTCATTGCGCACATAGTTCTTGGGAATCATGATCTGGTACACTCAATATTATTATTACAGTAACCCAAGTAAAGTTCCTTTATTTTTGCCTTGGCATTGTACATTGTCACGAAATCAGTGAATGTTGGGTGTGTAAATGTAATAAATCGAGTCATTAATCATTAAATTACTATCGATTTATCCCTGGTGTGTGTGTGAGATTAAAACGCTAATGCAAACTTATTGTACCTGCTTCATGAAAACGCAAGTTTCCGGAAAAAAGTTTATATCTAAAATGTTATCTGCTCACTCCCCTCTACAATCCCTAGAAGTTTGTAATGGGAATTTGCGAACATACTCTATAAATAACTTTAGAAATTCATTCCTCTAAATTTTACTGTCAAATAAAATGTACATATCTAGGTTATAATTACAAACACGTAGCTCTTTGAATGTGACACTCAAGTAGTACTTAGCATGTATCTGCAGTCAGGTTTAACATTGTGTTGAAATGAAGCAGGAATCCAGAGCTCTCTTAATGGTGGGCAGCAGAGCAATTAACCGGAGGATCTGGAATGGAACACCGCATGAAATGACGCACAGTACTGACCATCACAATTTAATGACCAGTGAAACATAGAAGTACCTTCAGCTATCAAACTTGTAGAGCATTCAGGGACCTTGCGTGATTGTGGGATTATTCTATCTGCACACAGTTATATACACATAAAACCCCACATTTAATGAACTTACAAAGCATTGCAATTATTAATGATTCAGTTACAAGGCTCTTTCATCAACAAAAATAATTTCCTCGCGTACACTCAGAAATATAAAAAGTTACAGATAATATAATATAAACGGGTAATTTTTACATTTACGATATCGTTGTTTACAGTTTTTATTTGCAGTAACTCTGAACTAGTTCTTTAGTTCTTTAAGCAGACTGGGTAGGCAGACTGTTCCGAGCATTGCGAACTGATTGCTTTATTGCGCTATCCCAGTGCATTATGGATGAATGGAATGAAGTCTACTCTACGATGTTATGCGAGTTGTAGGTCGCCTTCCGTGTCCGTCACACAAGATTCTTCTCTATGACATACCACCGTATTTGGGGTGAGCATGTGGCGGCTATGAGAGACTACAATTCTCACCTTGGCCATTTTGCCCGTTTTTGTTGTTCAGGCTCGGATTCATGAGCCCGAACACTGGTGGGTTCTTTAGTAGATCCCCACAATCACATATTTTCAATAGGCCTACGTATGGGTGTCAATCAGATTATTTTTTCCTAATATGAGATGAGATGAAGGCTGATACGAAAGGAATGAATGAGAAATGAAATGATATGAAAGGGAGGGAGAGAGAGTGGGGAGTGTCGATGGGACCAAATTCGCGAAATGGGAGAAAAACTCGAAAATTCCCGATATGGTCCACCACCAACACTTCTGGAACCACCAGGGTTGGTATGGGGCGTTAGCTACCCGTATACCGAGACAACTCTGAACTAACAAATCTCCAATCCAATAACTGGCTCTAGGCTAAAAATGAGACATGTGGCGACCACGGTTGTATTAACCTAAAGTGTAAATAAACAGACTATTCGCTATATAAGAACGACATTCGTGTTGGACGTATGGCTCTTTGTGTTACTTCATTCACAGCTTCCATTGAATTAAATATCATACACTGCGTATGTTTAGGTACACCGCTGTGGTCACGTGATAGCGTCGCTGCTAAGTATGCAGCAGATTTCTATTCCCGGTCGGGACAACTGTCCTGGGTGATAACCTTCTTCGCGGTTTTTCCTCATCTGTAAGACAAATGTCAGGAAACTATAAGGCCCAAATAATTCCCGAACATCATCTAGCCATCATCATTATCATATTTTCCACATTTAGAATGAATGCATGAGTGAATGATGTGATTCATTATAATGTTTTGTTGTCTCGGAGTAGGCCCTGGATTAAGCTGATTACTAGCTCTTTGTCCTTGGGTTTGAAAACGTAGAAGTGTGATTTAAAGTACAAAATATCTCTCACAATAAATCGTACCACTGTTAGGCACGCAAGGGGCAAGTAAAAGTACCTATATGAAGATAGGACAAACTACAATTAAGAAGAAGAATAAAACCATATTTACAAGTCTACGGTGATTCCAGATCCACACGTTTCAATTCCTCCTTCTGTTCGCAATTGTCAGCCTGGCAGCGCAGATGACAAGATTTCTGACTAAGGGCTGAACGGCTGGAATTTCATTCTTGACAATTGAGGCGTAGAATATTATTCATCACTCGAATACGAAATAATAATAATAATAATAATAATAATAATAAAAATAATCCTATCAAAAAACGTTAAAATGAAAATATATAAAACTATTATTCTTCCAGTTATATTATATGGATGCGAAACATGGACTCTTACTTTAAGGGAGGAAAGGAGATTACAAGTATTTGAGAATAAAGTACTTAGGAAAATTTTTGGACCAAAGAGAGATGAACAAACAGGTGAATGGAGAAGACTTCATAACATTTAACTACATGGTCTTTATAGGAAGCCAGATATAATAAGAACAGTTAAGTCTCGTAGACTGCGATGGGTAGGACATGTTGCACGTACGGTGAATGAAAGACATGCATGGAAACTTCTTGTAGGAAAACCAGAGGGGAAAACGCCCAGTTGGTAGACCAATAATGAAGTGGGAGAATAACATAAACTATGATTTGAGGGAAGTAGATTATACAGGGAATTATTGGAAAGCATTAGCTCAGGATAGGGATGTATGGAGAGCTTATGTCCGCGCGGCCATGAACCTACGGGTTCGATAATGCCATTGAGTAAGTAAGAGTAAGTAAGTAAGTAAGTAAGTAAATAAATAATAATAATAATAATAAATTACAATAATATTATAATAATATTATATATTATATTATTATATATTAAATTAATTTGGTTCAGATTGTATATTTTCATAAGATGTTTTTACCAATACTGTTTGTGGGTTACAAAACAGAACTAAAGAAAATAAAAGTAAAGCACAAGTAGATACTATGAAATGGAATGGTGAAGTAAAAAAGACTTAAAAGTGGCAGTAATTACTCAAGAAGATATCATAAACAGAGATATCTTTAGAATTAAGGTACACAAGTGGCAGGTTGACCAAGAGGACAAATCCAAGAAAATAAATAATAGTTTTAAAAAACTAAGTCATCACGCTTTATTAGAAAACCGAACTAAAAATGAAAAATAATTTTAATTTCCAACACGTTTGGGATAAAATTAAAGTGGTCAACAAAAAAATCATTTCCAACACATATAGAATAAAACTAGAGTTATCAACAAAAAGAAAATTATTTTACCATCAAAAGCGTGGGGTGTATTTTATGATTTTTACATTTTCTTCTTAGAGACTTTACTTTTACCAATATCTGTTTATTATCAAATATATTAATTGATATAGAGCACCCCACGCTTTTGATGGTAACTCTAGTTTTATTCTATATGTGTTGGAGATTATTTTTTGTTGACCACTTTAACTTTATCCCAAGCGTCTTGGAAATTAAAATTATTTTTCATTTTTTAGTTCGGTTTTCTAATAAAGCGTGTTGTTTTAGTTTTTTAAAACCATTATTTATTTTGATTTTCTGATGATTCTGGCCAGGATTTTAGGAAAAAAATATGAAATTATTGTATTGTCACGGGTCCTTTACAAGTATACAAAGTTACAAGTCGATCCAATGATTTTAAGTGGGTGAAAATCGCGTTGAAAGATTCCGTCACGTAGATAGATACAGGTCAAGCTAATATAAAGCGTGTAAAAACGGGAACACCATGGACAGAAGAGATATAGAAAGCCGATAGTCAAAATATGAGGGACATATGGAGTAAAAGGAAAAGGAAACGCATCCTAGTACTTTGCATAGTCCTACATCAGCTCATTCCCAATAACAAAATAATATAAAATAATTATATTCTAGAAATACCGATAGTAGAAAAAGTTACCTATGCAGCTTATTCCGCCAAAGCAAATGTTTCCAGCAGTCTCTTTGCATAGAAGATTTCTCTTATTTAGTCGATATGCTCTCCTTCCTCTACCACTTTTCTTTCCCGGTGGCCAATGGAATTTTGTTTTTGGGCCATCGCTGTTCATTTATTCTGATACCGTGCTCTGTATTTTAAAATACACTTTTTCTTATTTTATTATCGACTTCTCTTCAACTATGTGTCTTTTAAAGTTTGTAGTTCCATTTCATTGTAATCGGGAGAAGAAATATCATTTTCCAATTTGACACATTTTAAAATTATCCAATTAATTTACGAACATTCGTTTTAACATAATTTTATTAAGAATACTGAATGAATGAAAGCAAAATATTTAAGATAACATATTGTCAAATCATGGACTAATCGATACGTTAGTGGGAGCAAACCAATGAGTATCAAATAAAATATTATTTATGTATCCATAATTCTTATTTGAATGTGTATGGCATCAGAATAAACACTTCAATTGGTTATATTTCACCGACCTAAACGTTTTACAGATATTAAACTGAAATTATCCAAGTTCCGAGCAATGATTGCTTACTTAGTTCATTAAATGTAAGATTCTAAATCAGTAGTTCTAGTTAATGAAATTGTTAAAAATAGAATATTTAATAAAATAAATTAAAATATATTTAAATTAAATTCAATACGGCCAGACTTTTGTCCTGCCACACACACACACACACACACACACACACACACACACACACATACACACACACACATATTTTTCATTTTTATAAAAGCATTCACGATCCATTTGATTCTGCACTTAAAATTATTATCATTATCATCATTATTATTATTATTATTATTATTATTATTATTATTATTATTATTATTATTATTATTATTATTATTATTATTATTTAGTGCTAATATTATAATGGAGTATAATACACAAAAATAATTTCCATTATTGCACTATTTTAAATTTGAACTAAAATAAATATTTGTAATTAGATAGATAGTTCATTGGTTGATTAATGTCTTTGACATCGTCCGATTCCCAATAGCCAATTTTGTCGGTCCATCCGATCTCCTAGTTGAAGATGTTTCTCCTTCATGTATAAATATATTCCCTGACTCCAGGAGGTTTTAGGTCTTCCTCTGCCTCGTCTTCCCTCATGTTTCCATTCCAGAACAGATTTTGGTAGCCAATCCTCTTCCATTCGCTGGACATGTCCGTACCATCTTAATTGCTGAGTTTTAATATAATCTAAAATAGTGTCTTCAATCTTCATTTTCTCCCTTATAAATGAGTTCCTAATGTTTTCTCTTCTTGAAATTCTTGCTGCTCTTCGAATAAAATCCATTTCCGTTGCGAAAGATATTTGTTTTTGTTGTTAATGGCCAACGTTCTGCTCCGTAAGTAATGATGCTTTTAGCAATTGTATGATATATATTTATTCTATTATTATTACTTATATTTTTATCCCATAATATCCGAAATACTTGTAATTTATCAAATAATTAATTAATTATATCATTACATATAAGTATTAATATTAATACAGATTTTCTATAAAATGTCAATTATTCCTCGAGACTGCCTTCTCTCTGGCAGGTAACAGTTATTTAGTTTTAGTTCTTGATTCAGACTGGGCGGGCATACTGTCCTGAGTACGCGACCTGGAAGACCTATTGCGCTATCACAGTATATTATGGATGAATGTAATGAAAGTGTATACTACGGTGTTATGTATGGTATAAGTCGCCTTCCGGTTACGGCATATAAGGTTTGGCAGGTAGTAATTTCACGCGTTACTGAAATTCAATATCGAGCATGCCAAGCAGTGAATGAATGCATCACCTGAGACATTCCATTGTGCAACATGTTTAATATTTTGTTGATACATATCTTTGTACAAATCGCACATAAGTATTTATTGTTCTTGAACACACCAGCATAGTCTTCCGCGTTCTCAGAACTAAATTCTTACAGCTCCTTGGTTCTCTTTGCACTCAACCGATGGTTATAACTAACTAACTGGCCCTATCGAACCCGTAGGTTCATGGCCGCGCGGACTAAAGCTCTCCATACATCCCTATCTGAGCTAATGTTTTCCAATCATACCCTGTATAATAACCAGAGGGAAAATCCCCAGTTGGTACAATATATTTGAGAATAAAGTACTTAGAAAAATTATGGACCAAAGAGAGATGAACAGGCAGGTGAATGGAGAAGACTACATAACAATGAGCTACATGGTATAGGAAGCCAGATATAATAAGAACAGTTATGTCTCGTAGACTGCGATGGGCAGGACGTGTTGCTCGTGTGGGGAATGAAAGACTTGCATGGAAGCTTCATGTAGGAAAGCCAGAGGGAAAATGCCCAGTTGGTAGACCAAGAATGAGGTGGGAGAATAACATTAACTATGATCTGAGGGAAGTAGATTATACAGGTAATGATTGGAAAGCATTAGCTAGGAGTAAGATGTATGGAGAGCTTATGTCCGCGCGGCCATGAACCTACGGGTTCGATAGTGCCAGTTAGTAAGTAAGTAAGTAAGGTAGACCAACAATGAGATGGGAGAATAACATTAACTATTATTTGAGGGAAGTAGATTATACAGTGGTTGACTGGTTATAAACGTACTAATACATTGCTTGTAAGGAGTGATTGGTTTTACTAAGAAACATTATTCCTGATTGTGGAAGGATCTCTTGTGAGGATATTGTACAAGGTGGAAGACTGTTTTACAAGTAAAGAAGGGGATTTAACACACGCTAGTTTGGTTTCAGTTCCACAGGGAATGTTGTAGAGAGTTCACCTTTGTTTTAGTCTATTTTAGCCAGTGCTCTAGTGCTCTCTAGAGAATAACCCGAATACCTGTCAGGCGGATTTGCACGGGTATCCAAACTAACCACAAGACTTCTAATTAACACCGGGAGAGAAATAAAACTTATGTATCCATGGATTAATCAATTAGACGGTTATCAATTCTTTACAGAGAGCTACATTTAACCTAAACAAAATAGCAACCTAATCTCTATTAAAATCTCCATAAATAAAACCAAAACAATGGCATTTAAATGTACAAATCCAATAGTATGTAAAATTGTTATTAATACTAAAATAATAAAACAAGTGAATACATTCAACTATTTGGAATAGTTAATACCATATCAACACTTTTTGAAATTCATATTGAAGCACCGGTGAGGTTATGTAATAAGATGTTAATTATATAATTTTACAACTCAATGGTATTAATAAGCTGTTAGTTTATGCTGACGATGTAGTACTATTGGCCGAAAGCGAGGAGATACTAAAGGACAACACGCACACACTATTGAGTAACACTAAGAAATTAGGACTGGAAGTCAATATCAATAAAACTAAATATGTCGTCACACGTAGAAATACATTATATAATGGAAATGGACAGCTAATGACAAATGAGGGAAATTTTGAGGAAGTGGCTGATTTCAAATACCTAGGAACAATAATCACAAATATGAATGAGATGCAGAAATAAATTAAACATAGGCTCAATTCTCGAAATGCGTGTTATTATGCATTGCAGAGACTCTTGATGTCCCAACTCCTTTCAAAAAACGTTAAACTGAAAATTTATAAAACTATTATTCTACCAGTTATACTATATGGGTGCGAAACATGGATTCTTACTTTAAGGGAGGGAAGGAGATTACAAGTATTTGAGAATAAAGTACTTAGGAAAATTTTTGGACCAAAGAGAGATGAACAGACAGATGAATGGAGAAGACTACTTAACAATGATCTACATGGTCTTTATAGGAAGCCATATATAATAAGAACAGTTAAGTTTCGTAGACTGCGATGGGCAGGACATGTTGCACGTATGGAGAATGGAAGACTTGCATGGAAGCTTCTTTTAGGAAAGCCAGAGGGAAAACGCCGAGTTGGTAGAGCAAGAATGAGGAGGGAGAATAACATTAACTATGATTTGGCGGAAGTAGATTATACAGGGAATGATTGGAAAACATTAGCTCAGGATAGGAATGTATGGAGAGCTTATGTCCGTGCGGCCATGAACCTATGGGTTCGATAGTGCCAGTGAGTAAGTAAGTATAATTTTACCTGGTAAGTCAGTCGTACTCAACTAAAGAAGTTTGAAAACTTGAAGTTTAATAATTTAGTTGAGGACGACTGACTTACCAGCTAAACATTATATAATTAAAATCTTAATATCATATGAAGGACAAAAGGATATCAGCAACATGCTGTATAAATTAACAAAAATAGCAGGAGTAATACACAATGTATTTAAACCAATAACAACGTTCAAGAAAAAAGGAATTACATTATGCAATACCTTGGCTATTCCTATTCTTCTATATGACAGTAAATCATGAACTAGCTATCAAACCAACTGACGCTTGAAGGATTAGAACACGAGAGATTAGGTAAGTGCGAAAAACAGCAGGTCACAAGTGGTCGGACTATAAAACTAATATAGAAATAACAAACGAACTAAAAATTACTCCGGTGTTAGAATAAATAGAAGATTAATAAAACTGAGTGGTCAGATCAAGTCGAGAGAATGGCAAACGACAGACTACCAAAAAGCCTGAAGTCTTGCAAACTAATTGGGAAAAGACGACGAAGACGTCCAATGAAGTGAATTCTGGAATAAACCTAAAGTGAGACCAGAGTAGGCTAAACATGCGACCTAACTCCATGGAAGGAAAATTATATGATAATGATGTTGAGATAGGCTAGCGACGGATAGGGAACTTTACTAATATGGCCGATGAGGGAATGTAAATGCTTAAAAAGTTAGAGGTTGGTCTTAATGGACTAGTGGTTTCCATACTCTCCTCTGATTCCGAGGTTTACGGATGGGGTCGATGCATTTTTCAGGGCGTAAAAAACATGACCATGGGTTATTTCGGAACGGAATTAAAATCGTGGACTCAGTATCCTAGATTTAGGCACGTAACGAAACTGAAGGTTGTAAAAAAAAGTCTTCTCAGACATATTTCTTTAATAATACGGCTATATTTAAAGATTTGGCGCTAAAAGTGTGCGTATTCTTACTTCATGAGCCAGTGCAACAGATTACATCAAAATCTATTTTTTTAAATGGCACTTAGCCGGTTCAAGCCTAAAGCCGTCAATTGCATATTACCGAATGTAATTATATTGTTTCTGTTAATTTGGTGCTGCTTCGGAGGTCATGGTCATGCACAGTATTTTATTTCACGACATTCTATATTATCTAATACTGTTAGCGTCTAAATTCAAATATCTGACAATTTTTCTTTCAGAGTCATCATATATTAGACTGCATGTTATTTTCCTGGCAATTAATCTAAGACATGGGATCATCAGCTTTATTTCTCCTCCGAAGGAATCCAAATTCAGGATTTTACGCCTTGAAGAAATCCATGAACTCCAGCCTCGTATTAATCCGCGTATTTCAGAACCAAAGTGTAGCATGTTAAATACTAAACCATCGGAACCATAATACTTCACTGCATATAGTCTCCCTGTGTATATCCGTACATCACCAATTCAGGAATTTGTGTTTTCTTGAGGGAGTTACATAACCAAAATAATTTAGTTACCCTGATTTCCTAGCAGAAGGGGCATTAAAACAAGGTTATCGTAAAATATTGTAGGAAAAACAGAAAGAAGGGTCCGGTAGGTAAATCAAGAATTAATTGGGAGAATAACAAGTAGTTAGCTCATCCCTCAAATAGAAACTATGTAGGCAAATTACTTATTACTTGGATGGGAAAGGCCATTCAAATTTTGCTCAGAGGCACTAATTTAAGCTTGAGTTTTTTAAGGAGCCTAAAAAACTTCATATTCGGAACTCACGGTTCTCTTCTGAAAGTCTTGTCCCTTGGATTTTTCCATCCTAAAAATCAACCATCGTATTTAACATACATATATATGATAAAAGTTCTTTGATTTTTTAGTTCAAATTAAAAGCCTTTGTGGAGTCATTTAAGTAATGTAAAAAACTATTTCCCAACATGCAAAATGTATAGACCTTATTTTAACAACAACAAAAAAATGGAAACATAACCATCCTTAAAGAGGGTTATTAAAAATACACAACGTTTCCAATATTAGAATTGTGTGGGCCATAATTAAATTGAAGAAAAAAAATGGGGAGTCAACTTCGCCCCAATGGCTAATTTTGACAAGACACTGTGAATCACATGTGAATCACATGTAATAGTTGCGTTAACAACTAAAGCCCTGGGGAATCGGACTCCCAATATACCTACTGCATCTATTTCATATATATAGCACATGCGCTACGACATGTACCATCTGCGGGTGTTAATGTATTTTCACATTTTGAAAATTGCCTATACTTCCGAGCGTGACATAGCTGGTGTGAGTACATTAATCAATTTTTTTTACAGGAAACAGTTTGTCCCGTTTTTTATAAACATGATAATTCTTCTCACCGTGATTATTACATTACATATGCCTACTTACAAAAATAACTTACTTATGTTGGATTGAAACAAAAATGTAAGAATATGTTAATTGATTGACATTAAATATGATGACGTTAGTCACTTTGCTGCAAAATTAATAAAACTCGTGTTATTTGTCATTAAATTTCAATTGCATCATTGACCGGTTCGTAACGGCACGGTTATTCATTGCAGCTGGTTTCCAAGAATAAGTGCTCCTAGCGGGTGAAGAGAGTAAATATTAGTTTCACACATCAACAGCTATATTGTAATACTTTATACAGATAGCAGAGCACTGTGTAGGGCCTACTTTTTGTTATGAAATTCAGAATCCGTTATAATTTCGTGTTACTAGAATAACAAAACCAAACTATCATTTCCTATAACATCAATGGTGATAATGAGGATCTTCGATGAAATGGTTGTAACAAAGTATTTGCGAGCACCATCAGCACTTGATGATGGTAATCCTGAAGCAGTTATATGTGGCACATTCACTAAAACCAATGTCAAATGCATTTTAATCGCATTTGTGAATCGCGTTACACTTTGGTCCACGTTATAGCCAGATTTTTTTTCCAGGCAAAAATACGCATATTTTTGTAAAGGAAAATTTGGAAGGAAAATTATATGATAATGATGTTGAGATAGGCTAGCGACGGATAGGGAACTTTACTAATATGGCCGATGAGGGAATGTAAATGCTTAAAAAGTTAGAGGTTGGTCTTAATGGACTAGTGGTTTCCATACTCTCCTCTGATTCCGAGGTTTACGGATGGGGTCGATGCATTTTTCAGGGCGTAAAAAACATGACCATGGGTTATTTCGGAACGGAATTAAAATCGTGGACTCAGTATCCTAGATTAAGGCACGTAACGAAACTGAAGGTTGTAAAAAAAAGTCTTCTCAGACAAAATTATAGGCCCTTTCACGCCCAGATATGAATTTCTTCCCTAATTACCTTAGCTATTAAGAGCATAATGAAATAAAATACTAACTAAAAAAAATAGGGACCCGTTCCAGTTAATCACTTAGAAACATTCTCCAGCTTCCAAAGCCCGCTTTTATACGTTAATTCCTTTAATCTACTTGAAGTTTAGTTCCCAAGTTCCTACATTCTGAAATTTTCTCCTCTTAACTTAATATAATATTCTATGTTTTCTTAATGAAAATAAGCCATGATTACAAGAAGCAATACTAGGAATATTACTTACATGGTTAAATTCATCTGTAAATTCTGAAGTCTAGGTCTGTAATTATTTCTTCTTAACGTCCATTTAGAAGAATCCCTCTCTACATTTTTGTTTGCCCGAAAAAGAGAAATGATTTCGAGATAAGTTGCGCCATAATAATTTTTATATTCATAAATTATATTTCGATGTACAGATATTCTACTGTACTAATTCAATGATCGCAGATTTCATATCTAGCCTAGTTGAGAATGTGAAACCAAACACGTTTTGTGTAACACTGCAAGGCTGGAAGCTGTGTTTAGAAATGCACGATGGTCCCGTTGAAATTCTCTGAAATATAATCCAAATATATGCTAATAAAAATGAGTTACTTTTGTACACATATTTGCCTGTTTTCTCGAAAATACATCGAAACATTATAAACACTCTGTATTATTATTATCATTATTATTATTATTATTATTACTATTATTATTATCATTATTATTATCATTAAGAAGCTACCACACCTACACAATTCACTAGTAAAGCTGCAAGCATAGCATGAAAATGCTATGTTTGCAGTGAAGGACCTGCCTTCGGGCAGAATTACTATGGATGGATTATCATTATTATTATTATCATTATTATCATCATTATTATTATCATCATTATTATTATTATCATTATTATTATTATCAATATTATTATTATTATTATTATTATTATTATCATTATCATTATTATTATTATCATTATCATTATTATTATCATTATCATTATTATTATTATTATTATTATTATTATTATTATTATTATTATTATTATTAGTGCGAAACATGGACTCTTAGTTAGGGAGGAGAAAAGACTACTATAATTTGAGAATAAAGTTCTTAGGGAAATTTTTGGACCAAAGAGAAATGAACAGACAGGCGAATGTAGAAGACCTCATAACAGCGAACTACATGATCTTTATAAGAAACCAGATATAATAAGAACAATTAAGTCTCGTAGAATGAGATGGGAAGGACATATGACACGAATGGGAATGAAAGAGGGGCATGGAAGCTTATTGTAGGAAAACCAGAGGGTAAACACCCAGTTAGAAGACTAATAATGTGATGGAAGAATAACATTAACGATGATTTGAAGAAAGTAGATTATACAGGGGTTGGTTGAAAAATATTAGCTCAGAATAGGGAAGTATGGAGACATTTTGTTCGCTCGGTCATGAAGCTACGGGTTCGATTGTTTCAGTAGGTTTGTTAATTAGTTAGAATGCCTAGTATTAGTAGTACTAGATGCTGTATTGCCAGGGTATTAAAAGAAGGGCTCTCTATGTATTTTTTTAATGTTTTATAATTCAATAGAAATGTATATAAGTATCACTTGGTAACAATAAATCGTGGTGTCAGACAAAGGTGTCCTTTATCACCTTCTCTTTTTAATTTATGTATACCGGTATATGAAGTTATGTTAAAGTGGCAGATTCATTTAAATAAACATTTTAAAATAAATAATAAACTGTTGGATACAATATTATTTGCTGATGATCAAGTAGTGATTTCCAGTTCAGAAAATGAACTACAAAGAGCTATTTTTTAATTTGGAAAAAATAAGTGTCAATTACAATTTAAAAATTTCAAAGACTAAAACTAAAATTTTAGCATTTAAAGGGCATGATACCTTAAGAACAAAAATAGTAATTGATAATAAAATTTTAGAGCAGCTGAACAGTTTTAAATATCTAGATTTCAATTTATCATATGTTAAAATTTAAGATATTAATGACAAAATAAATAAATTTAATCTAATGTTTGGCACTATTAAAAGAACACTTAAAAACACAAGAAAAGAAACAAAAATTAAATTTTATAAAGTAATGACTGTTTCTGTATTGATGTATGGATCAGAATGTTGGACGATCACTAAAAGACAAGAACAAAGATTGGAAGCAGCTGAGATGCGAATTTTAAGAAATATGGCAGGATGTACTCTGCTGAATAAGAAAAGAAATGAAGATATAAGAAAGGAACTAAATATTTTCAAACTTACAGACCGAATAATTATATATAGGAACGACTGGAAAGAACATATTGATAGAATGCCAGAAGGAAGATTTCAAAAATGATTGCTAAATTAAAAACCGCGCGGAAGGAGAAATGTTGGTCGCCCACACAGAAGATGGCCTGAATAATTTTAACAATTCTGCCTTTCATGAAACCGGAACGAGCCAACAGGCTTAATCCCTGAAAGATGATGATGATGATGATGATAAGTATCTATTTTACACAGATGTATGGTTGAGTGGAAATGATGGTCTTACGGTCCCTTTCACGACAAGTGTCCTTTGCAATGAACTTTATTTCTCCATCCTAGTTTAACCTTTTACCTTACAGGTACTTTTTCATGTCACACTCCGCCCGGCACTGAAGTGGAACGACCTGCAGGGAGACGGATCGCACATGTAAATTTATTTCACCACGCAAGGACATGGAGGGCCTCCTCGAATAAGTGAGCAACTAAAACCAGGGCCCCCTCCGAGTTAACACAACATTACGATGGAACACGTCCTTCGCATATATAATTATACTAAAGATGAGGAACATGATAATGATGACCACATGACCGGGAACAGTCTAGGCTTTAAAGTTTCCAGACATTTCTCTTACAGGTGAGGAAAAACCCCGAAAAAGAACAATATCCAGGCACATTAACTCAACCGGGAACTGAAGCCAGGACCGCTGTTTACGAGCCAGAGACGCTACCTGGCGACCATAACGGTGTATACCTTTGTAATGAACATTTTTAATAATCAAGCTAACTATTTTAACTAATATGATTATATTTTACCTGAAATGTAACGAATTATTTTTCTTCAACAAAAACATTAAACATTGGGCCAGAAATAAATCCTGCTGGACTTATATAAAATATTTTGTTTAAAACATACGGTACACATTATTAGGTTTTCCATATCCCGTTGTATAAATGTTTATCTACCAATGTTCTTTACTTCCCATTCATTATCATTTATACCTCACATTTTATCCTAAATTAATTCATTTTAGTAATTTGTTTTTGTATTTTCCTGTTTTGTGTTGATATAGGCTATATATTTTTTCCTGTAGTCGATCTTCATTAATCCTTTTGATGTGCCTATATCTTATGTTTTTAATATAGGCCCATTTATATATGTATGTGTGTGTGTGTGGGGGGTGGAGGAGTTGGTGTATCTGAGATTAATAGACTTCGACACCGTTTAACCGATCATTATGAAAATTTCTACATACTGATTTTCAGGTATGGCGAGTGTTTAGCCGCTATCTATTATGTTCTAAAATCATTCGCTATTAGAGATAACCTGAAAAGAAATTTTAAATATCTCTCTAGCAGTCGCAATTTTCGATGTTTCACAACGAAACTAGGTATATCCTATTAAAATGACCAAAGGTAGATATTATCGGGAAATCAGCGAAATCTGTCCTTTAGAAATGGGAGTTTACCTGAAATACATAATTAAAGATTAACTCTAGCAACCGGCATGTTTGATTTGTCGTAGTGAGCCATATATACCATATACGTGGAGGTGCACACCCGGCATTGATCAATACAACATAAAATAGTAGCTTGATATTAGAAATGTAAATTTATTAATATCAGGTAACTTCCAACACCAAAACAGTTAAAAAAAAAGCTCGCTAGCATTTCCTTAGACATAATATGTAACCGTGTTTCATGTACACTTACATTATCCTTTAATATTTTACACTTTCTTTACCAAGCCAATTACTTAATCAAATTATGTTTTTATTATTATTATTATTATTATTATTATTACTATTAATATTATTATTACTATTAGTAATATTACTGTTACTATTATTATTATTATTATTATTATTATTAATTATTATTATTACTTTTTGCCTTCGACAAAATCAATAGGAATAAATTGTTGAAAATTTTAGCTGACAACAATCTACCACAACAGCATATTTTAAATGTATATAATATATATAAAACAAATTTGATTTCAGTTCGAATCAATAACACACAAACAGAATGGACCGAAATTAATAGGGGCGTAAGACAAGGATGTGGTCTCTCGCCCTTGCTCTTTATCATATACATGAATAGAATACTCTAAGATTGGCGACAGATGAGATCGGCTCTATCCAAATTAATAGAAAGCTAAAAATTGACTCCTTGCTTTTTGCAGATGATTTGGTATTAACCCTTAAATTGGCAAAACACAAATTTCTTCTGTTAGTTATTTGAATATGGCGGACCGCACTGAAAACGGAATATTGTGTAACTGTTGTTATTAGGTATATTGTATAATTTGACACACATTTAAATGGTTTCTTTTTGTTCATTTTCTTATGATTTATTTAAATATTAAATTAATTGAACCAACCGATGTATCCAAAAGGATACATTACGAATTTAAGGGTTAATAGCTCCAACAGAAACAGATTTATTGTATTCTATACGAAATTTTAATATAATTGCCAAAAGGTATAATATGGAAATCACTACAAAGGAAACTGAAGTGATGGCCTTTTGTGAGATATGCCCTATACCTAGCACAATTGTTTCGGACGATGAAATTTTAGGACGAGTAACTGAATTTAATTATTTGGGTTATAATTTAACATTTGAGAATGGAACTGGTATATCAAAGAAATTCACAAATTTCACAAAAACAAAGGGAATAATTAATAGTATTATGAAACCATCTTTAGTATAAAAGAACACAAGATTACGGCTTTATAAGGTTCTCGCAAGACCAGTATTAAGATATGGCAGTGATGCACGGAAAATACGAAGAAGATATGAATGCCGAATAACAGCAAAAGAGATGCGATTTATGAGCCGTACTGCAGGCTATACAAAGTAGGACAATAAAAGAAATGAGGAAATTATGGATGATTTGGATGTAGAACCCATTCTTCACCATATACAACACTACCAGAACAACTGTAAAGCCCATCTTCAACAAATGCCGTCTCATAGAATTCCAAAAGCCATGCTTCGTTACTGCCCACAAGGCAAAAGATCGCTGGGACGTCCCAAAAAAAGCGCTGGATGGATAATTCCTGTATGAGATCATAACAGGCCACATGGCCTAATACTTGCATGGATGATGATGACTATTAGTATTATTATTATTGTTATAATTATTAATGTTTTCCCTGTTAACTCAATATTGTGCAGCCTTTGCCTATTACGTATCATTAATCAATATGTGGATAACTCATAATTGTTATATGTAATTTAACCCTTGTGAAGTGAAAGTGAAGACCTTACGTTCTTAACTCCATCAGGTAAAACAAATAAATAAAATAAATACTGCTGAATTCAAATACCTAGGAACAATAATCACAAATAGGAATGAGATGCACAAAGAAATTAAACATAGGCGCAATTCTGGAAATGCGTGCTATTATGCATTGCAGAGACTCTTGATGTCTTAACTCCTTTCAAAAAACGTTAAGCTGAAAATATATAAAACTATTATTCTACCAGTTATATTGTATGGGTGCGAAATATGGACTCTTACTTTAAGGAAGGAAAGGAGATTACAAGTATTTGAGAATAAAGTACTTAGGAAAATTTTTGGACCAAAGAGAGATGAACAGACGGGTGAATGGAGAAGACTACATAACAATGAACTACATGGTCTTTATAGGAAGCCAGATATAATAAGAACAGTTAAGTCTCGTAGACTGCGATGGGCAGGACATGTTGCACGTATGGGGAATGTAAGACTTGCATGGAAGCTTCTTGTAAGAAACCAGAAGGAAAACGCCCAGTTGGTATACCAATAATGAGGTAGGAGAATAACATTAACTATGATTTAAGGGAAGTAGATTATACAGGGAATGATTGGAAAGCACTACCGCAGGATAGGGATGTGTGCAGAACTTATGTCCGCGCGGCCATGAACCTACGGGTTCGATAGTGCCAGTGAGTGAGTAAGTAAGTAAGTACTAGCATAAAATTGCTCAGTACACCGCGTACCAGAAACAAATTGGAGACATTTTTTTTATCATAAAATTCATACTCATTTCATTTAGTTGTTTTACTGTTTATCAACTCCGTGTTTTTAACTACAATATATTCACGGTTACATGCGATTCTCCTGAAACTCATAGTGACTAACAAACATACAATACTACACGAATGATTAGTAATTATAAACTGTTAATTACTTTTTAATTGACATTTACGAAGCTCTGAATAGGATATAACTGGAAATCAATAAATGGGAGATTCGTATTTTAAGAGAGTGCTGTCTGGTGACTAGCGAGGAAGTTGAATAATAAACTCAAACTAAAGGTTTATTCAAGAGAATGCGATATACACTACACGAGCTTTCTCCCACGTCGTAAACAACACGTGAATAAGTCAATTTCCCATTAAGTTTCTATTTCCATCTAGTGCAGCACGCTCGTAAAACCTACATTAAGTAAAATGTCTTTCATTAGCCATCCGACTCACTTACACACATTGAGATGGAGATTTCGCGGAATGTAGTGGACACTCTTTAAGATTTTCTTCATCCACCTCCATTATATGATCTTCACGATGCTTTTTTCACTAACACAAAATTAACTTCCCCTTATAACGCCCATTTAACCGACTGCTTGCTTCAGATATAACTTTAACTGTAATAACATACGTAAAATTTACTTTAATGTCAGGATTACATAGGAATGGCATTGTGTATCTAAATTTGTCATTACGCCTCGGAAATCAATTAAATAAACAAGTAAATAAATATATATATATATATATATATATCCACCGCTGCGCTGTGCTGCCTTGTCACGCAGCGGGCCCGGGTCCGACCCCCGGTCGGGGCAGTTTTTCTGGGTGAGGTTTTTATCGAGGTTTTTCCTCACCTGTAAGACAAATATCAGGAAAACTTTAAGGCCCAAACGGTCTCCGAAATCATATGGCCATCATCATTATCATCATCATCATCATCATCATCATCATCCTTCATCGGTGTGGAAAGCAACGGGAAGCTACCACACATACAATTCCCTAGTACAGTTGCAATTCATAGCATGAAAATGCTATGATTGCAGTGAAAGACCTGCCCTCGGGCAGAATTACTATGGATGGATGTATATATATATATATTATATATATATACATACATACATACATATATAGCCTAAACCAGTTACAATAAAACTTTGAACATAAAATAAATTATTATAAAATGCAGAATTGAAGTCTAAATTTTAAATTATTTTACAGGTATATGTAGTTAAAGATTGCTTTTCTTTTATTTTTTTCCACAAAAATAAGAAAGGTATTCCAAAGAAGTTTCAGTTGCCGCTGTGCATGGAAGTGTAAGTTATGTGATTTTCAAAACGCGTTACTTCCTTGTGTTGAACTGTACAGAGTATAAAGACAATACGATCATGTCCAAGATATTGTGATGGTTCAGTTAAAAAACATAGTTCATGATCAAATATGAAAATATATATATATATATATATCAATATTTGTTACAAAAAATTTAGGAATACTGCAAATAATTATGGGAAAACTCCATCGATGCCTCAGTAAAGAGAAGATTTATGAAATAATGTTGAGAGCAGGGCAGAGCAACAAGAAGAAAAATGAATAATTGCGTTGTCATTTCACACATGTAGTCTCTCGCTAGCTACTATAGTCCCATACACAGGTAAGGATTATGAAAACAATAAATAAATAAATTCTGACTTTGAAGAGTCCATGTGAGAAGAACAAACTGGAATTGTTGAATGCAGGCTTTACGGCCGGTAATCATAATGTTAAAAGATTCCGGGTTATGTGGCTGTGGTCTATAACTGGTATTTCTTCCAGACGTTTCTCCCTCGACTGCGGAGGGCATCTTCAGTGGAGAGTCTACGTCAAGGTAACATCATCTATAAGGACTCGTCACTGAAGATGCCCTCCGCAGTCGAGGGAGAAACGTCTGGAAGAAATGCCAGTTATAGACCACGGCCACATAGCCCCGAATCTTCTGGAATTGATCAACAAGTTCTGAGATCGGATGAAAACGAAGATGATTCAATTCTAATCACTAGGGACGAAGTTGAACTGACTACTGATTTAATTAAAAGTCTCCATGTCCAGATTCATTCCCAGTTAAATGATCAAATATGGAGGAAGGGAACTTATAACAAGAATACATACTGTTCTGTTGGAAGTAAGGAACTCAGAAATGATGCCAGTTGACTGAAATAATATTTATCTGCCCGATTTTAAATGGGGGGAATAAGTTGAAATGTGGAAATTATGAGAGATAACACTGATTGTAACCTCACATTAATTTTTCTGGCATTTTTTTACAGAAGATTTAAACCATATACTGATAAATTCATTGGCGATCATCAGTGTTTTAGAAATGGCAAATCGATATCCGATCAAATCCAGGCATCCAGGCAAATTTTAGAGTCATTTTTAGAATTTAATGTTAGTAACTCCCACTTATTTATGGACTTCAAATCTGCGTATGATGGTATCATAAGACATTCACTTACTGAAGGTATGTATGAATTTTGAATTCCTGGAAAGCTAATCAAAATGACGCAAGTAACTATAAAAAGGTTAGTGAAAACTGAAAATGCCTAATATAATACAGGACCCTCGCCGTGGTTGAGTTGTCTAAGGCAACATTCCTTCGCGCAGAACTACGAGACATTCCCTAGTTCAAGTTCCCTTGATGGAAGAAATTTTCTCACGGAAATTCGGCCGGTGTATATGTGGTCCTCATCGAGCATCTGAAGGAATTTGTGTAGCTAAAATAAGTAGTGGGCCAGGTTGAGAAAACCAGCTATAACTGGTGAACTCGTCATGTTGGTCACATTACTGGATGATCGAAAACATGTGACACATGTGGACGCGAAGTCAGCAATCAGCTAACAGGTCAAAGTCCTTCTATATTTACTAAACCATCCACCCATCCATCATCTATAGTAATTATGTCCGAGGGCAGGTCTTTCACTGCAATCATAGCATTTGCATGCTATGCTTCACAGCTTTACTAGGGAATTATAGGTGTGGTAGCTTCCCTCTTCTTTCCACACCGGTGAAGGATGATGATGATAGCCGGATGATTTTCGGGGACCGTTGAGCCCTAAGCTTCCTGACACTTGCCTTACATGTGAGGAAAAACCCCGAAAAAAATTCACCATGAAGATCATGTAAAGCATTACGTTACGATGTTTTGGAATGAGACTATGGATATAAACATATGATACGATATAATAATAGGATATATACCATTATTTTTAATAATGTTTATTGAAATGAACACACAGATTTCCATTCAGTATTTATTTTCTAGGTGTTTTTAATGGGCCAAAAATCTTATCTAAAACGTACTGGCACTAACGAACCCAGAGGCAAATGTCCGCGCGGTTATAATCTTTCCATACATCCATGTTCTGAGCAAATGTTTTCCAATCATCTCCTGTTTAATTCACCTCCCTCAAATCTAGTTTAATATTATTCTCCCATCTCAACCTTTGCCTCCTACTGTGTTCTTTCCCTCTGGATTTCCTACAAGAAGTTTCCATGCCCATCTTTTATTCCCCATTGGTGCTATATGTCCTCCCCATCTCAGTCTACAAATAATAACTTGTCTTATTACATCTGGTTTCCCATGAATATCTCGTAGCTCACTGTTTGCATTCTTCTCCATTCACTCGTTTGTGAACGTCTCTCTTTGCTACATTCTTTCTAAGAAATGTATCCTCAAATATTCGTAATTTTTTCTCTTCCCTTAAAGTAAGAGACCATGTTTCGCATCCACGTAACCAGAAAAATAACTATTTTATGTGTTTCTAGTTAAACATTTCTTTACGAGTAATTGGGATGACAAGAGACCTTGTAATGCAAACTAGCATACGTTTCCAGATTTGAATCTCATGGGAAACATATTAGATTCTAGAGATAATTCAGTTGTTTTGTAGCTATTTTTAGTTATACATTAATAGTTTATATATATAAATTCAAGTGGCATGGCCATGTCAATAGAATGCCAGAACAAAGATTGCCTAAAATTGTTATGGAATGGATCCCAATGGAAAGGAGGAAGAGAGGAAGACCGAAGAAAACTTGAATAGAAGAGGTACAAGCAGCTATGAATATCAGTGGAATGGAGGAAGATCAATGGATGTACAGACAGGAATGGCGTTTGGTTTCCGGAAGACGGCGGCAGCTGCCATGTGTAGCGATTAATATGATAGGAGACATATAAACTAAGATACAACTCGAATATGCATGGATCTGAAACTAAAATGTTCCGAAATATATTAAATTGTTATTAAAATTAAGTAAATCTATAAATAATGAAAATAGAATATATTACTAATATCGCTATAAAATATGTATGTGGAAAAGTAGAAATATATGCAGGTAAAAATTCCAAGTACATTTGTCTAGAATAAAATACTGTAAAACGCTACCTGCTATACAAATGACAAATAATAGAATAAAGAGGTATTGTCAGAACTCTACCTACTACACAACTTACAAATAATATAGGAACACAAAAAGGGTATTGCCAAAAGAATATAACTAATTCCAATTAGCAGTCTATACAACTAATAAGAAATATTCATTCCTTAAGAAAAGATAACATTAGTTAGCTATTAAAAATATTAAAAATGTATTGACCGAATTCTTAGAAACCAATTAACGTTACTAAGCAATTTCAATGAAATGATGATAAAGAATTACTACCTGGCTAATACAGACAACAAAAGACATTCATTCACCTCTAGAAAAGATAATCTCTTAATATCGACAGTTTACAAAGAAACTGAAAACCATTTATCTATTAAATATCAAAGAACCAATTTACCCAGTTCTTAGAAACGTTATACATACTAGTAAATAAGATTATTGTAACATAAATATATATTCAATTGTAAGGAGTGGATTCCAGAGAAATAGGAGGAGCCACCGCCTTTATAAGCGAGAAGTTATATCAAAATACTATCACTATCACTATCACTCTCAGTGACTCTGTGTTCAGTGTTGGAACATCGTAGACCTGCAGACCGCGATCTCCGATTCAGTTTAAATATTAGATTCGTCCGAGAAATAGTTAAATTGAAAGTTATAGTCCGTTAAGCATTTGGACTTTGAAAATATTGATTCGAGCACGTGGACCTCTAAGTATTTCATCGACTCCACTCATAGATAAAACTTTGTAACTGTATTATCAAAAATGTATTTCTCCGTAAATAAACAGTTTCTTGGATTCGTTAAAATTGAGTGTACATTTGTACGTTGTTCTTTTGCTTATAAAGAGTTCATAACCCTGAGATCTTTTGCCTACCACCGAGCCCGCACCACATGATATCGGATGATGATGATATATATTCTCCATCTCCGCATGTGTGGAACGACACGTCTATCATTATTATTACTTTTAAACTATGGAGATAATTTTCGTTTTGAATGTTCTGTTACAACTTGTGTACAAGCTTTCTTAGAAAAAAATCTACAAACAACTCCTTTCTCCAAATTATCCCAAAATTAATCTAGGCCGTATCTGAGTAATTCGAGTCCGTCAGTTCGCTGGGATATTTAAGTTGTTGTTACAGAAACTTAGCGTAGAATTATTTAAGTTATAAAAACTGTGCCATCCCCTCTTCAAAACATGCCGTTTTAATCAAATGATCACGCAGATTTTGACTGAGGAGTATGGATATAGAGAAGTATATACAAGGAGTCGTGACACTGTAGTTTACCAGTTCACAACAATTGCATCTTCCTAATACTTCAATTGTTAAACACTATAAAGAATTCCGGGATTATTTTGATCCCTCTACGAAGTTCCTCAACCATTACCCCCCCCCATACGTATGATTCAACTGGCTTGTAATTTTATGACTTTTTATTATTATTTGATGTAAATTTACTTCCTATGAAATTCAGAGCCTGTAATTTCAGTATAGTTACTACAGTTACTACCTACAACGACTGAGGTGTCAAAAAGACCCCTAATAGTATTTTTCACCGAAATACAGACGGAACAAAAGAAATCGAGCCGACGGAAATTCATACGTCAATTATATGAAGAACTTCCTGCCTCTTACGTGGCTGCTCGAAGATGTGACGTGAACCAATCAGTGGCAGTACCTCAGGAAGCGAAAATATGCAGAACCAGAATCTCCTGTAAAGGAAATCAAACTGCAAACAACTGTGTACAATGCGAGAAGCTGGTGGGTGGGAAGAGTGAAGGAAAGAAACGAGTGTGGTGTGCAATTTTTGCCAGCAATGCCGGAAGATATAACTTACTTAGTGATTGTTGGAAATTCTAGACAATTACAGCGAAACTGATGATACTAATAACGTAACAATATAACAATAATAATTATAATTTCATTAATGTGTAAATCTGTTTAGATATGAATAATAATAATAATAAATACACATTTGTGTAAAATCCTGATGTTTGTGTAAACATACTGCAAAATGCACCCTAGCATCCTAGTACTCCAGCACACTGTAATGGCCTAGGTTAAATTTATTGATCGAGTAAATATTGTTTTTCTTTATGGAACGCATTTCCTGCAGGTCAACCAAACCCAGCATCATTGTTCACAATATTTCCATATAGGCATCAAAATAACGCCAAAGTCTTTATAGGTAGGACGTGAACTCCAGTCTTTCTAGTGTTAAATATTTGTGCATAAATAAAATATTCGGGATTTTTAGAAATAATACAGATCTGAATATTAATGCAAACGGATTTGCTGATTACACTGGTCAACATGAATTTTGTCTCATGAGTACCAATAGTTGTACTTAATACAGTCTTTTTTATCGTGTTTCTAATATAATATGTATTCGGAATTTCTGCATCACCCACAGTTATTTTTATTTCAATTTCAATTAATGGATTTAAATAATGTGTCTCGGAAACCTTGCGTGATGGAGAAAACCCGATATCATATTTCAATTCAGGAGGAAAAATAATATTAGAATCACACATTTTTCTTTTTGAGACAAAAAAAAAGTTTCTTCTTTGTTGCTCAGTGTTATATTTAGAAGTAGTATAGACTTGGTACTGAGGGAAGATTTAGTATGAAAGTGCAATGTTAGACAAATAGGTAAGAAAAGCTTAGACTTCATTATATCTTCTGTTTGTAACTTAAATATTCAATGCGATAACCGCTTAAGCTATTTTAAAAATTAGTAAAACATTTTTCCTTTCAAATATTTGCGAAATAATTTCAATTCTATACATCTTTCAAATAATTTTAAACAAAAGGAAATGAAATTTGCCTCTCTCACGGTTAGTAGCAAGATTATGTCTTTGCCATAAGCAAGCTGAAGCTATTTTCTAAAACGCCTATTTAGTCCGGTGATTGTAGAATAAAGTTAAAAATGTGTTTCAGTTCAAATTATGACGAATAAAAAATATTACTTCCTATAAATGCCCATTTTTACTGTTAATGTATATTTTATGTTAAATGTCCATTTTTTCATCGATATATCTCGTTGTTTGACAGAGAGTAAAAGGGCATATATGATCATCGGAAATGACAGCTGACGTAGTACACAGTGTTCTGCTTCATCCAATATTAGTATACAGACCTGTGATCATATGGCCAAACATATAAAAATTTCCAGTTATGAACAGAGAAGTCATGACACTGCGTTGAGCTCTTTCTCTAATTCATCGGTGGTGTTCGGAACTGAATTAGTTTTATATAGAGTGACATTTCTTATTGTGTTTCTTAACTGACAAGTGCTGTTATCTGAATTTCACACAGAATACCCTAACTGAAATCATCGTAAGCATTTCTGGTTTGTTTGCAAGCACGATTTCTTATGACATTCAGGGCATTGGGGGAATTGTAACACACTGAACCCCTGGAAGAAGAAGTTATATTACCCTGATGATATGATGGGTGTCAGGTCTAAATTAAAAATAAACATCTGGAGTATCATTAAACCTAAATTTAACCTTAATTACAAACCATGAGATAAAACTGAAATAATTGCCTTTAAAGGAAATAATCTTGTGATCTTCCCAAGAATCGGTCCCAGGGTCTCATGAACTTTAATCAGAAGCTCTACCACAAGTCCATGAGGCTAGTCGCATTTCTATTATCATCATCATTATCGTCCTTTCAAGTATTAGGCCCAGTGGCCCGTTACGGTCTCCCGCCATCTCCGAAAAGGTCGACCCACAGATCTTCTGCCTCGAGGAATGTAGTGAAGAATTTGTTTTGGTATTCTGTGACGATCCATGCGCTGAATATGGGCTAGCGAATTGTTTCTATATTCTTTCTATTATCATTGTGGATTAATGTTGATTCCAATTTTACAACTAACAGCTAATAATTTCAAGTCAACCGAATGAAGAAAAATGTCAGAAAATACATTCTTAAGTATGATTTTCATCTCTTCTCAAGCCATAGACGAAGAGGTTGCAACGTAGAAATTGACTTGGATAAAATTCCTGGAATTATAGGCAAAGCCTTCAAGAACAAATGCGCGGAAGAACATGCAAAGGAACCCAGGTATCTCATATATTTTATTTATTTATTTATCTAATGGCCTTCAAACATTGACATAACGTCATTTGTTCAACTGATTCATAATCATGGTTCTGGCATCCCAATATTTTCTGGTCTCAGTTGTACTGCGAAGAGCCGGGCAGCGCATTAAGTGTTCCCTGTCCTTATCTTCATCCAGATTACAGAGATTGCAAGTGGGCGCTTGAAGTATTCCAAAGCGAGACAGATGTTTGGCAAGAATATCGTGTCCAGTTTGGAGGCGGAACTTTGCAACAGCTTCTTGTCTTGGCCGGTCAGGTATGTTATATATGGAGGTCTTCCAGGACTTTGTTGTGTTGTTCGTTTCTATCTTCATGAGATATTGTTTCTTCATCTGCTTCTTTATGCATAGTTTAGAGGAATGGTATGATATCTCTGATTTGAAGCAGTTGGGTATCTTGGCGGTTTTCTTTGCTAATGTGTCTGCTTGTTCAATCTCATATATAGTTTACCTCTTTATTTGTAGTCGCTATACTTGCTCAGGTAGTGGGATGCCTGCCTCCTGACTAGCGAGTACGGATTGAACATTTTGATTCTCCTGGTGGTCTAGTGGCTACCATGCTCGCCACAGGATTCGAGGTTCACGGATTCAAACCCTGCAACGGTCAATGGATTTTTGAAGGCGTATAAATCCTGAGCATACGTTCTTTCGGAAGAGAAATAGAGCCGTGGGTCACGTGTCCTAGATTTACGGCACATAAATTAATTTCAAGGTTGAGAAAAGTGGCCTTTCGGATAATCTTTCGGTCATTTCTTGCGCATATATTAATTGCGACGCTAATTATTTTAGATGTTAAAGAGCGTGTTAAATAAAAAATGTTAACTACCTACATACCTGGTCAATTCTACGTAAAGATACGGGAGAGAGCGAGTTACTGATGACTCTAATGCCGACCCTTTCATCCCAGCTTTGAATTATGAAGCTGATGGCCATAACTGTCAACGAGCGTCGCGTCGTTAATTAGAATATCTATCTATGAATCACCTAATGAATTACTTCCTTGTTAAGCATGCGCAATAGAATTATTTTGGAACCAATATATCGCTAGCTCATTCGTTTTGATCATTATTCTATGTAGACATCTCTTAGATTTTCCTTATACCAACAAGTGCGTTAAGATTTTGTTATACATAACTTCGGACGCATATATTGTTCACACACACGATGATGATCTTGGGGTACTCAGATATCTTTAGTATCACATTTAAAAAAGTATCTGTCTTTAAGATCCGAAGATTTGAGCGGGCATTGGTTCGAAACATTAATATTTTATAAACCCAATTAATATTTATTAATTTACTAAGCTTTATTTTATATTTTAGTTATAGATGATGTCTAATACACATATTTTAGGTTAATTTTCTTATTTATCAGATATTTTTCTTGTTATAGTCACATATTTTTGCAGATGCGGCAAGAATGACGAATTTTACATACTTATCCTGAAAACCTCACTTATATAAAATCAAACGTTTCTAAAAGTTGGTTTAAAAAGTACGAGATTTACTGAAAACCAACGAAGCGTTAATATTTTTTTAATTCCTTTTTCATAGACTACTTGTTTGAGGTGAAACATTTATTTACGCTACACGTAATTTCAATTTAAACTCAGTTTCTAATATTTTAGTGGAGGCAGCTTTCATTATATTATTTGCTAATTAACACAGTGAAATAAAATATATTTTGAAGAAAATAATGGATGAATATTGTTTAAAAATAATTAATTACATGCTTAGATCTGGGTTTATATTTTTATTAATTTAAATGGTGTAGTCCTATTTGTTTATGTTATCAAGTAAACATGTAAATGTATACCTATTCAATTCTTCAATTTTAGACCACTCAACATTAACAATATTATATTAGATGATTTCGGGCTCTATGGCCGATGTCCATAATTGGTGTTTTTCCCAGATATTTCTCCCTCGTCTACGGAGGACATCTTCAGTGGCGAGTTCTTCTAGGTGATGATCGTACAGCTGAGCTTCCGACCAGGGAACAACACCTAGAAGAACTCGTCAATGAAGATGCCACCCGTAGCCGAGTGAGAAACATCTGGGAAAAACACCAGTTATAGACCATTGAGGTACAGCCCGAAATCTTCTAATATTATTATATCGGGCCGTCAAAGTCTGCATTCTACAATTCACAATATCATTTCAAAAATAGTTTTTTTGTGCGAGTCATGTGACTGAGAGGGCAAAGCATCTATATATTGAATCTACGTTCAGATTTCTAACCCACACAACGACTGCAGAATTCGCCGCACTCAACTGTGTTCAAACTGGCCTGGGCCCACTCTGTTTACTTTAAAATAATTGGGAAAAACGGTCACTATTTTTACAAGGAGACCTAACACAAGTTTGGGGAAAAGAATCTTATATACTCAATCTAGGATTTAAAGAGAGATCAGGGCTTGCTTGGTTCAGGCTAGAGGCATGGACATTTTTAAAAATTAGCGACGATTACGCTTTGCGAATATGTCCAATGTGCGGGAGTTTTGAAGACGAGATACATATGTTAGGAAAATGTAACGTTTTAGAATATTGGAGGCATCAGTTATTACCGGAAAGATTTCTAAATTCAAATCGGGAAAGATTGGCATGCTACGAGTTACTGGTAAACCCAGAAAATTGGATAAACTTGGATAGATTTCTGGACAAAACGCGGAAAATAAGAACAACACTAATTCAGGAATAAATAAATGCTATCAAATTGCAATACAATTAATTATTAATAATTCTACATAACTAAGTTAATGTATAATGTAATTATATTGATATCTAATTGTAATATTATTGTTTTCTTTTAAGTAAATTATTACCAAACATCAACTTATTTTAACGGACTGTCAACAGCACGTACGGCTTACTGTCCGTGCGATCCATAATTGTAAATAACATTGTATGTATCTTACTTTTAGTTTAATAAATTCCTTATGTATGTATGTATGTATGTTAAAATAAGTACGGACACATTTCGAAAGGTAATTTCGGTCGGAGAGAAGGAATATGCTGGGTGTCTCTAACATTTAGGGTCAAAATTATTCAGGTGTTTGATGACTCTAAACTGAGCATTACGATATAAGGAGCCAATGGTTGGAAATGGATATTTCAGACGTTACAAGATCTTGAATAAATAATAACAATACGCGTGAAGAACATTTTTGCAAGCTGCTTGAATTTTGACACTCATAACTAACTTGGAGTCCAGAGCATTTGTTGAAAGTGGTGACTCGCTTGAACTATATATTTCCTAAACGCTTAACTGGATGGGGAGTTTCTGTCCGATGGATAGCGTTATCGCGAAATCTCGTTTCTCTGGACTTTTTCATATGGGGGCACATTAAGTCGTTGGTGTATGAAACCCCAGAAGAAACTGAAGAGGAATTGCTTGCTTGGGTCCTCACTGACGCTCTTGTTGTGCAAGACACCAGGATTTTGGAAAGGGTATGACAATATTCCGTCGTTGTAATGCATGCATTGAGACAGTGGTCACCTCTTTGAACAACTGCTCTAAGCACAAGTTGTTATGAATGTCAAAATTCAAGCAGCTTGCAAAAATTATCTTCACACCTATTATAAATATATGATTCCAAACCAATAATACTTATGTGAAAATGCTCAGTTTAGAATCCTATATCAACTGTATCATTTTGATCCTAATTATTAGACACCCCTGTATAAAACTCTGAATGTTCTGTCAATATGGTTTCCATTGATCGCTCCGGATGATCTTGTGATCACCACACTCTTTTCTAGATCTGAAATTCCCATTTTAAAACCCAGTCGGGGTACATAGATGTTATCATGATTAAAAATAGTAAATATGGCATCTTTAGAAATGTAATTAAAAACCATGGAAAACATGTTGTTGATTATAGGTTTTCAAAAGGGCCTCAAGCCTAAAACAAGATTGTTTTAACAAAAAACTTGGGGATTCTATGCCATCATACTATGCTACATAAATTGAAAAAAAATCGGAAAAACTCGCAATTTATTGTGTATTAAGCGATTAAGAGAAATACAGTAAAACTTGTTTAATCCGGAATATGAATAATGCGGAAATATGTCCAATGTGAACAGATTTATTGGTCCCGGCGAAATAATAGTAATTGCATGTGTATTTATTATGCATAAAACGGAATCTTTCCAACAAGGAAACGGAAGGATATTTCCGCATAATTCATGAAAAAAATAAATATATAAAGCGGAACGATAGATAGATAAATTAGTTTCTACTTTATTGAATTCCTGTTTTAGGCCAAAAAAACCAATAAGGAATGATTCCTGCCGTCGGGTGAAGTAGAGATTCTACCTGTACCTGAAATGTTCTTCACTCACTGCACACCCGTTATGCGAAATACAAATACCTGTCTTATAAATAATAATTGCATTGTAAAATCTTAAATTAGTTTGAATTCTGAGACTGATCTTTCACAGGTAGTGTTCTGAATTTACGGAATAAAGATGGTTAACACGTATGTATCATTGTCATCAAACGAAAAAGTGAATGTGATTGAAGATAAATCTCCTAATTTCGGGGCAGATGCTTCAAAGTCAAGCTCTGGCCGTTGCTAAATCCCTAGGGAATAAAGATTTCAAGGCATCTTCAGGTTGGTTGTGGACAGTTTAAAAGACGACACAATGTAGTGTGGAATAAAATTTGAGGGGAATAAAAGGATGTGGACGAAAGTGTAGTTAGCGAGCGGAAGCTGAAACTGCATACTTTAATTTCAGGATACGCACATAAGAGACATTTTTAGCGCTGACGAAACGGGACTGCCTTTTTCGCGCGTTACCGTCGAAGTCGCTAGTACATACTATACTTCACTTTTCAACGGCAGCGGAAGTGCAATTAATCCAAGGTACATAGAAAGACATATACGGTACCCTATAATCTAAGATTATTAATACATTTCAGTTTTTATAATGCGGAAATTTGTGTAATGTGGAAAAACCATTTGGTCCCATGCGATTCCGCTTTGAGCAAGTTTAACTGTATAAGTGTATGTTGATTTGTTACCAAAAAATGTGAGAAATGCCTTGAAGTGAAGTGAGAAGTTGGGTTCAAAATAACCTAAAATCACAAAATTTCCAATATAAATACATGTTAACCATTGCTCAGGTAATGTAGCCAACTTATTACAAAAACCCGCTAAAAAACAAGTGATCGCTAAACTAATCTGGTCTACATTAATTCACCAATTTACTCACCTTATCTTGCCCAAACTAACACTAACTTTCCAATTTTCTCACCCTAACTTGCCCACTAATGCAGGTGGACCCCTGGGATAGAATTCCTTTATTAGTGAGTAAACATTTTGGTAATTGGCTATATCGGGAACGTGTGTTATCAGATTGGCCAACATTACACTGGCGCTCACTTGTTATCGAATAATCACAGGTGGCAAGTTGGCCTAGAATAACCAAAAACTGTAATAATTATTACCCCTGCAATAGCAACGGTAATGACGCCTGAAGTTAAAGAGCACATTTTAATAAATACTATCTCGTTCATACTTTGTATGATCAAGTATTTGTCTGTATCAGAGAAGTGGGTTAAGTCTCTTGTAGAAAATCAATAAACAGACTATAGTTTACTTCATTAAATTAATTTTCCCACTGTTTCTAATAATTACTCTTGAAGCCCTCTGATGTTCCAAATTGAATGCGACTCTTGCGACCTGCAAGTTGTGTCAGTAACATAATAATACTTGCATAAAGGTCGTGGTACATTAGGACAGTGCCTAACCGTTCTCGTTACAATGTAATCTAATGTTAATGGAACTATATCCTCAGGTGGAATCACTATTTCGGTCTCAACTCAAACAGAAGCTTAGAGAAACCATGCCAAACACGCAGCCCAGGGCCTTGTGCAGACCCGGCAGCTACCAAATGCGCCCACACCTCCAAACTTCGAGACTAATTTTGAAATTATAACAAGAAATAAATCTTCATATTCTTTTTTCTTCTTCTTTTTCAGGCACTATAGGATCATAGATAGAGGGAGGCGATTAAAAAATAGCCCTACTAATCCGAAGAAAAACACTTTTTATCCGGCCTAGTACTAAGATTTGATTTTAATAGGGGTGAAGTGGGGGAATATCGATTAATTTAGCAATTAGACGAATAAATTAATTATTATTCGCAAAAAGGAATTGAGAAAAAAAAAGAGAATTGGTTATATTTCTATTACATATTTAGGTACTACATACAATACAAAATACACTATCAACAACCTAAAAAAGAAATTATATCCAAGTAGTACCTGGTTTGATCGGAGTTCTCCCGACACAAGGATAATTACGATCGCCTTATTGATCTCTATAGGAAAAACTGAAATACACAAACATGCAATGTTACTGTCTCTGAGAACAAAATCACACACGTAATATTTTGCTGTTTTATATTCATTGCATTCTACATGAACCCATACTAACATTTACAGAAGTGATTTTTTCATGGGGAATATTTACCATCCATAATCTGCAGCATGACAAAAAAAGCGTCTTCAATAGCGCGTATACGCAACATCTAGTGGCTGCATTCCTCATGAGGAAGTAATGACAGCATAATTATGTCATTCTGCTAATAAAAATCGTAAGAGTCCAAAGAAATGTGGCTGGAATGTTAATATATAGGTAATAGAGCCATAGAGGTAGCAGGCTTCGAAATTTTTGTGAAATGGCGCAGCCCATCGTTCAGGATAGTATATGGGATTCCAGAACATACAGCAGTTTGTAGAATCGATTTCTACCCTTACTTAGTCGATTCCATAACCGCAACCAGCGAGTCAGCATCCCAAGATGTTTTCTGAGAAGTACATGCTATGTTCCGTGGATTCTGAAAATTAACGTGTGCTTAATTAGATTATTTGAACGTTATTAATTACAATTAAAAAAATATTCGAACATGGAGTCACTTCGACCTCTCGAGTAATTCCGATCAGTATAAATACTGTATTGATCGGAATTACCCCAACGTGCCATGTTGGAAATAATTTGAAACCATTTCGTATTGGAGTTATATGTTGAAACTGTAAGTAATCATTTCATATTAATATTCATCCTTCTATCACAATCTGCAAAATTAAAACATTTAATTGATGCGTACCTGGCATAAATAAGCTTAGCTTTCTTACAAGAAAAGTACATTAAACACAATGTCGACAGCACTACAGAGACCAGCTCAACTATCATTTACATTATACACAATGCTTGAAACACTTAGCAGAAGATGCCTGGATTTTGAAGAACGCGGCTGTAATAGTAGTTTCTGAATAAAATCGTGGTCGAAGTCTCCTCACTTTACTTGAATAAAAAGGCATCTGTGCAAAATCTAACTGAACTTCATCCATCCAGATAACACATCAATTGCCTGCTAGATGTCTCATTGAGCCAATGTACTAACCAGATGACACTCGTTGACATTTGTATGCAAATAAGTATACCTGGACAATTCTATGCATCAACCGGCTAAGCGCCACTAAAAAAATTAGGTTTTGACGACATCGTTGCACTGGCTCATGAAGTAAGTGTACGCACACTTTTAGCATCAAATCTTTTAGTACAGTATACCCTTATTCTTAGACAAACATGTAAACGCCAACAGTCCTATCAGAGGTTCTGTGTTTTGCAACGAACGGCTATGAAACTACATTTTCATAAATGATAATCTAAATTTTGCAACATGCCGCTAAGCGCCAATTGTTCCTGCTCTTAGATTGTTGATGCATAACTGAGTATATTATCGAACAAGTGATTATTAAGTGAGAAATGATTAAATTAAAATTGCTAGTTTAAAATGTAAAAAAAAAACTTTAAACTTAGATAACCGGTTGATGCATAACGCCTTTAAACTAAACTACTGTGATTAAGAAACTGCCGCTAGGGTGCACCCGTGCCCCCACGTATGACACATGGGGTATATACATACATTGTTTGTTTACTGGAAAATTATTAACTAAGTTCGACATGGTATATTCGTACGTTAAATAAAGTTTCTTGCGTTTTCTTGAATAGGAATACATTATATTCCTGCCTATGCCATGGTATTATCGCCTCACTCAGATGGTTAACAGTTTATATAAAAGCGGGTGCCGCGCGGCAATGCTTGACATGCAGCGTTGTCACGTTTCTCACAGCGCTATGGGCGTTTATTACACATGTCAAAATACATTGATTATTTATGTTATTATTTAATATTTACGTTATTATTTGGTATTGCTTAACTTTTAGAATTAAAATTATATATGTATTTATTTATTAAATAATTTAATTCCAACGTTATATAGCTTGTAAGTATACATAAATTTAATATTCGTACGCTGAAAATATTATTATTATTATTATTAATTATTATTATTATTATTATTATTAATTATTATTATTATTATTATTATTATTATTATTATTATTATTATTATTATTATTATTATTATTATTATTATTATTAACTGTTCGGTCTGAAATATTTTCCAATGGCCGCCACATGTTCAAATCACTTATATATTAAACTAATAAAATATGTAGATATTATATTATTTTTCAAGCTACATATCACAATAAATCACTCATAATTATAATAATTAATTACGGTATACAATTTTATAACTGGATCGACTGCTCCCGTTCCGAGTTTTAATTGAAACTGAGTGACGAATAGCAATGTGGCAACATCGTGGTAGTCGAGGCAGTCGGGATCTTTGTATTTTAATAACATATAACAGCTGCGGGGAAACAAAGCGAGCCGCTTGTTAAGCATCATAGTGAGGCGATAATAATATTTCGTTGTATACAGTATACTGAACGGATTTCAATAACTGCACAGTACTACAATGCTCCATTTCCGAGCATTTTCTAAAAATTGTTAATTATTGAAATGAGAAAGTGTGAAATAAAAACTGTAGTGTACTCGAAAGTTTTATAAATGTTACTGTTTAGAATTCTAATATTCAAAATTCCAACCCTAACAAACAAGGATAGATTGGCCACAAGGCACAAATATTCCGTTTGTCATAATGCATTAATTTTATAAATTTTATAAATTTTATAGAGATTCCATGGCTTTGAGTTGCTTTCATAAAGATTTATGTTATCAAGTGAGCCATATAGGCAGACAAACACATCCATGTAAAACAGCTTTTATTCGTTTTATGTAGATATTGTTAAGTGAAACAGGCAGTTAGTTAGTAATGAAATTTGCCTGAAATACACAATGTCTGATAAGATAAGCAGGTCACGCAGGCTGTGTACCACAATGTGAACATGAAAACCTCTTCTTCATTTCGATTCACAAGCACATTTCAACATATTTTTCAAGACATACAAGATAGCTATCTTATCCATACAGATAGACCCATTCTATGCTGCTTCGAATTATAGCAGTTACAAATAATTCTGATAAATGCACTCGTAAAGGCATGTAGGAAAACAATCGAGTGAATGGGATAAAACCGCCATTATAGTGTTACAGCATGTCTGACTAGCATTCCAAGAGTCTCGGGTTAGATTCCCGGCTGTACCATAGTAATCTTTCTTTGTACAGACTATTTAACTCATGCCACAAATGCTAGTCAATGACCAATCACGTTTCAATGAATGTTGTTTTACAACCAATGACAGTCGTGTTTCACCTCGCTCTTTATCGATTTCTCTTTATCAGCTCCTGCTTTTGTGATAAAGAAAGCTCCTCCTTTTTAATGTTCTGAACAGGTCAAAGCATTATTTTTCTCCAACAAATACATTGAATATAGCAAATAATGAAAAGATTCCTTGATTTTACTGAGTTGTTTACTAAAAAAATAAATGAATAACCCGTAATGTTGATTATGATATATAATTTGATATGTTTCATTATTTCTCCACTTGGGTGCACTCTTACAATATTGCAATCTTATTTGGCAATAAATAATATGATCAAGGTGCAGTGAATGAACATAACCTCACATTTCTGATTTGTTTTCAAACATCGCCGTTTGCATTAAATATATAAATATTTTAAAATAACTATAGTTAAAAATGATTTGTGAGTAAACAGCTTAATGTTATTCGTTAAATAGTCCTAACAAATGCCACTCTTGATTTCCAAATTATCGATAAATTGGAAATCACTCGTGGCATTACTTATGATAAATGCACTCGAAAAGGCATGTAGGAAAACAATCAAGTGGAGGGGGATAAAACCGCCATTATAATGTAACAGTATTTCTGACTAGCATTCCAAGAGTCTCGGGTTAGATTCCCGGCTGTACCATAGTAATGTTTATTTGTACAGAGAATCGTGAACGGGTTAAATGAGCATCGTTAGAACAATTGAAGATCTACTTAATATGAAAACTGGAAACATGCGGTTATGAAAACTGAAATTAAGATGGAGAGATTCCGACACGCTAATCAAATAAATTCATAGTACTACCTTCTTACCAGTGACAGCAACTAGTTATTTGGAATTATAGTAAAAAGGTTTGTTTGTTTATGTAATTTTTATTAATTTACGTAAAGGGGAAGGTAGAGGTAGCTCCTTCGTTAAGGGTAGACACTACACTGGTCCTCACCAACCCAGGGGTTAAGTGGAGGAGATATGCAAGATCATTATCACTGATGAAGCTATAAACTAGACCGTCCATACGTGGTGAAGAACCAAATCCTGCAAGAGGTGGCTCTGCTTTAACTGAATATGGAGGATCTGGACATGGCCGTCAATAAAAAGCCCCAACGCTTTACCCCAAGTGTGAGTATTGGTAAGTGTGTAGGAGAAGGAAAATTCCGAAAATAAACCCGGGAAGAGGACTCTCGTCAGCCGAGGAGAAGGCAACCTTCTAAGGGAAAGGAACCCCATCAGAAAATCTCCGGTCCTCCAGGTTGGGGGTTGGGGGTTGTGGGTTGTGCGTCGGGCTGGAAACCCACCACGTAAGACGATCGTTCTCAAAAGCCTCACACGATTAAACCGGACGGAATTATAAGTAAAACGCTGGGCTGAACAGATGTGAGATCGGAACAGGCAAAGACCTAATCCGTGAAGGATGATGATGATGACTTATTAGTCTACAATGTTCGGAACAGAATAGGAGGGTGTCGCTATTATAGCTAGTGGGAAAACATAAGAGCATACGGTATCCAATACATAAAAAGTGGATCACGATACACGAAATTAATTTAACAATGCTACATCAGAAAATATAAAATGTAATCACTTTTATATAATCTCCATAGCTTGACTATGCAGTACTTCCCTCTTCACTCGCGGCATTATACTTAAATCAAACGCCACCACGTACACAATTGTACTAGGTCATTTTAGAAAGAAACTGAAGTACTTGTGACATAGACTTGATAACACGCCGATCCAAAACCGACCTTTGTAGACTAATACATAGGTATCTGTTCATCTACTTATTTACATAGTAAGTTACTCTTTTTTTCACTTACTCCAAACATGAGCACCATGTGACTCAAAGTATAGCAACCCATGGCACATACAGGGTGTTGCAAAAAAAACACCGACAATGGAGGTGAGATAGTATATTGAGATATGTTGATCATTTTTTAATAAGGTCCCAATGTCTGGAAATGACAAGTTTTCACATTACGACTTGTTAATTATGCCTCAAGATTAGTGTTAATTTGAAGGATTTGAAGACTCATTACTTGATAACACCTCACTGGTACGGAACCTATGATACGTGGCTTCGCAACGGAATGTGGCTGCAACATGACGGAGCTCCAGCTCACTTCGATGCCAAAGTGAGGATACATTTGGATACAACGTATCCAGGTCGAGGGGGACCAGTCCCATGGCCTCCAAGATCACCTGATCTTAACCCTTTCGACTACTTTTTGTGGGGCGACAAGAAACAGTCCGTTTATCAGACTCCAGTAGAGCTACGTATGGATCTTATAGCCCGAATCCATGCAGCTACAGAAATAATTCAAACGAAGCCAGGCGCATTTAAACGTGTGCGCCAATCACTACATCTCCGATGTACGCTCTGCAATGAGATGGGAGTTGGATATTTTGAAAACTTGATGTGACTGTGACTGTATTGTCAAGTAGTGAGTCTTGAAATCCAACTAACGGAACTCTTGAGAAGTTAGCTACTCATAGTGTGAAAACCATCATTTCTGAGCATTGGTACCTGATTAAAAAGTGATCGGAGTTTTTTTGCAACATTCTATACATAAACAAACTGTTTCTGACTGTTCAGTGAATAACTCGATCGATATTGAGATCAAATTGAGTCGTGAATCAGCGATTGCCCATGAATGACTTGATCATTGATTCATTAGGTCTTTCGTTGATTTATTAATCAGTTAAAAACATTATTTACCTATTTATAACGGTGCCTTTAGCCTTGGTTTTAGACGAGGCTATTAACCCGGCCAAGTGTGTACAGGGGGCATAAGCCGGAACTGTATACAGCTGGGTAATTCTTGACAGGCGCGTTCTCGTCGCGGGGGTGAACACAAAGGTCGAATGTTTGAACGCATTAGACAGTAAAAGGCGTTCTCTGCTGATAAAGTTTTATTCAAACACATTTTTCTTACTCAGAAATCTATTCACGCGGTAATAATTGTAAAGCTACCTGACAAGGTACCTTAAGATTGTAGCTTGTACCGATATTAGGTCTAGGCATTGTTTCCTAGTATCTAATAATAAAAAGGTATCCTAATCAAATGTAATATTAAGCCTAAATATAAAAGAATAATAACAACAATCCAAATTATGCCGAGTTTAGATTCAAATTAATCAGGGAACAATTTTTAGTGAAATGGAAATAAATTGATAACTAGAACAATAGACGATTTTGATATATAGCTTAATAAATTAAGCTATATCATAAAGTTATTACTCAGGAAAGGCATGTATAATTCAGGGGTTTTCCAGTGGCAGCATGCCGAATACAATGGGTGAAAGAATCTGAACTGTCCCTTTGTAACAAAAGACTCGGCCAGGTAGGTACCTGTCTAACTCGACATAAATCCCCAAGCTAACAGGTGACATTTCACACAATAAGATATTGACATGACAGGTGACGTCTTCATCGGAGACGTGTCATTAGCAAGACGTTATACGAAAATAAATATAATTATTCTACCAACATAAGAAAAATGTATGGAAGGTTTGAACATCCCTCAGTGATGGAGAATGGGCGTAAACCAGCCCCAAAACTTGTTAAATTGGTTAATTTGTAAGGAGGTCCAAAGCACGTGTGGGCGGGATCACCAAATACCTAATACCCAAATAAATTAGTCGCGAAGAGAATCACACATCAGTTAGTTGCTGGCCCTCAGCCTAATAGATCAGTTAGTTGTTGGCCTTACTTCAAACAGTGCACACATCAGTTAGTGGTTAGCCTTACTTCAAACAGGGCACATTGCTAGATCATCTCCTACATTGTGCTTTGGAGCTCTAGAAAGCAGTCGGAAGGCCGACCAGTGTATATACCTAGGTGAAATAAAGTAGTCAACTGTGTTAACTCCACGGCAGCCTCCAGTGATTTCATATTAACGTATCACTCTAATCTTCCTTGCGTTATTCCTGAGATAAGTTTCCTGATTGCTCACCGAACCCTACCTGACTAGACCGCGAGCATAATATTCTCACATTCCGAGGATTCCTTATAATAAACCCTTGGATTAAACCATCCCGGACTAATCCTGTCCCACGTGGCTGCCCAACTGTGGAGCTTCGAGAAACTGCTTTGCAACCACCAAACGAAGAGTGGAAAGGCGTGTTCCAGCAGTAAATCCTGCGGACGTGAGGAAGAAGACTTGGAGGAGGACGACTACAAGAGAGCTACGCCGAATCCAGTAAGCTAACCAAGACCAGAAAAGGTAAAAAAAAAGAAAGATATTTTAAAATATAAAAGCGAGTGACTGAATGAGATTAAGGAGCGGTAAAATAGTGATACATAAAGAACAAACGCAAGATACAATGAGCCAAAACGATGATGTAAATGTGCATGCTTGCGAGCAGGAAAGTGTAGACAATAACGAAATGGGTAGAAGGTAGTGAAAATTTTAGAGCGGGTGTAGAGCAGGTGCACGAGATAGAATAAATGAGAGTATATAATTGAAATTGCTTAGGACAGAAAAAAAAAAATAAAATAAAATAAATAAAATGGAAGGAGATTGTAAGAAATACTTCGAAATTTTAATGGCACAATTGAAGGAAGACAGGATAGAACGAGAGCGAATGAACAAAAATTTAGAAACGCTGATAGAGAAAGTAGAGATAAATATAAACAAAATGGAATTAAAACTTAAGGGGGATAACATTGAGTTAGATCAGGGTCCCAAAGAAAACAAAACCGAATGTCATGTAGGCCAAACAGTAGAAAAAGAAATTGTAGAATCAAAAGAAAGCATAAATCAAAATGTAGAAAATAATGAGTCTAACAATAATGACAAATCAGGGCTTATAATTGAAGTTATTGATTTTGTAAACGTAGATGTATTTGATTGTAAAAGTGAGGAAAGAGAAATACCTGAAAACACACAAATAATTGAAACCCATACCGCCAGCAAGATAACTAAAATTATCGTGAAAAGCAGTAAAGACGAAAATGACGCGTACTCGCCTCGGGCAATTGCAAAAACCCGACAGATAATAAAGATCAAACGTAAGGAAAAATACCTAAGTTATATTGAGGATCCCCAACCAGGTATTTCTTTGTTCGAACGCCAGTACAGTGAAAAGCAGCTGACCAAATTGGGAACATCAGCCGTATATGCGAACAAATTGGTCACTGATGAATCAATAATTGAGTTCATGCGATATTTAATTCGCAAATAAGTGTAGTAAATTCATACCATCCGTGGTACGGTTCTTTACGTTATATGATCGAAAATTTGGAGAAATCAGTGCAAAGTGGTCGCACAAAATCTCATGATAGGAGCGCGAACAACATAAATAACTTCGACAAACGACTCGCAATAATAAATGAGTATAATGACGAATTAAATGCTGTTTGGACCCAATAAAGATACATAAGTACGTGCATAAACCAGTTATCAGGATTCGGACCCAGATCTAAGTGAATATCAGATTACTTATTACATTGTATTAATTAGAACAATAATGAACTTTAAAATATTTATGTTAATAAATTATAAGATTAATGTATAGGGTGATCTATTATTAATGCCCGTATAAAAAAAAATCCCGTATTGTTAACGCTCAATCGAGAAGGGGGCAAGATCATATTAGTGTTGAAATATAAAGACACCTAGTTAAATAATATTAATTAATTAATTATATATTGAGTCGTATAAATAAATATATCAATTAGCATTAGATGATGAACATGAGTGCAACAATGCACGATGTAGTTATAAATAATGTAGTAAGATCTGAAATCACATTGAACTGGGTGAGATAGTGGAAAGAATTAATTAATAATATATGGATCTGTACTAAAGAAACCTAATAATAACAATTAAAATGCTAAACAATTAACTCAATCAACTGAAAGAGAGAGAAAACATTTTAAGTATAATAATAATGATAAATATGGATAGGCCATAATCCGCCCACAATAAATAAAAGTTCATTAAACGGATGCCGCTGATAAATTGCGATATAAATGATTATCCTTAATGAAATAAATATATTAAATAATATTGAGATGATATTGGCATAATAAGTTAATAAATGAGATGTCGGAACTAAACGCATCTAATAAAGAGGTCGATCGACGCAATAATTGAAGACGCATAAGCGCGTGAAATTAAATGAAATGATAATATTATACAGGGTGTATTTTTTTATGATAGCCAGTTGAGGCATGCTTTTATGTGTTTTGTATAACACGATTATGATAATATGATAATATTTATGGACGCAGATGATCCGGTATTATCTTTTGTATTGTATTTTCTTCGACGAATAGGCCTACTCGATATGAAGTAGCATTATAATGTACGACGTTTATTTATGATAATTGAAGAACCATTGTTGCGGAATGATATACGCAAAGGTGGTAAAATTTGTTAATTTATCCTGTATCCAATTGAGTGATTTTTACGCGCAAAGTATAAATTACGTTGCCGACCTATAAATATGTACTAGAACCGATTACTAATTAAATGAGCTAAGATGCCGATTATTGTCTAAACAAAATAACAAGTTATTAAAAAAAATCGTCCAATCGATAATGAACTTAGGATCTTAAACAATCTGAATATTCCAAAGGACGGAATGCCTATAAACCTTTATGATACTTAAAATATGAGACACTTGCAAATAATTATTTTTGATTGATTTGAACAATTAATTCTTTACGAATGAGACCTTAGTTTGATATTATATTTATTTTTACACAATTTACATAAATCTCTCTATGAATAAATAATAAAATATTATCCGTATAAATAAATAATTTATAGACTATGTAGTTTGGCTAAAATTATCAGTTGAGAATAAATATAATTTTATTACGAAAATAAACTAAGCACAGATCCATATTATCAGATTTATTGAATTAAATTTTCTTTATTTATTGAAATTAGAATATGATTATCTAAAAGAAAAATTGAGATTTAATTATAGCTGGTTTATGGCACAAAAGAATGATTCACACTGTACATAATAAATGTATTTTTTTTTTTGTTTTTTAAACATACAGAATTGCGTGTGAATAGTGAAAGTGTTTCAAAATAATCAATAATTATCAGTGCATTATTCGACGCAATAATCAATTTGAAGCGAGTGATCGGTGATATTGACACTCATAACATCAAGATAATTATCACGAACACTGTGAATAGACACTTCTAAAAAAAAGAAAGGGTTACAATTTTAATAGTATATTGAATCACAAGCAATGCTGCTAATTTATATGTATTTATGTTTGTATCAACTATTCTTGTGTGTGTATGATTTTATTTACAGATGAAAGGGCAATATTTGAAAACAATATTACAATTAACCCATACAGGTAGCCCAGTTAGACTATCTACATCAGGTAAAGATTTACTGGGACCATTATTACAAGTTTGTATTCACAGTTACCTTCAGTCGTTATTTTAATTAAGATTTTCGAGTCCAGACTCCCATAACCAATTTATTAAAATTCAATCGAGAAGTATTATTCTTCGATAGAAAACTAGCTTATCAAGTTTTCCATCTCAATCATAAGGGCATATGTACCGATATTAGGTCTAGGCATTGTTTCCTAGTATCTAATAATAAAAAGGTATCCTAATCAAATATAACATAGGCCAAAATATAAAAAGAGTAATAACAATCCAAATTATACCGAGTTTATATTCAAACTAATCAGGGAACAATTTTTAGTATAATAGAAATAGAAATAAATTGATAACTAGAACAATAGACGATTTTGATATATAGCTTAATAAAATTGTAATACTGTTAATAAATTAAGCTATATCATAAAGTTATTACTCAGGAAAAGCATGTATGATTCAGGGGTTTTCCAGTGTCAGCGTGTCGAATACAATGGGGAAAAGAATCTGAACTGTCCCTTTGTAACAAAAGACTCGGCCAGGTAGGTACCTGTCAAACTCGACACAAATCCCCAAGCTAACAGGTGACATTTCACACAATAAGATATTGACATGACAGGTGACGTCTTTATCGGAGACGTGACATTAGCAAGTCGTTATACAAAATAAATATAATTATTCTACCAACGTAATAAAAATATATGGAAGATTTGAACATCCCTCAGTGATGGAGAATGGGCGTAAACCAGCCCCAAAACTTGTTAAATTGGTTAATTTGTAAGGAGGTCCAAAGCACGTGTTGGCGGGATCACCAAATACCTAATAGATCAGTTAGTTGCTGGCCTTCAGCCTAACACATCAGTTAGTTGCTGGTCCTCAGCCTAATAGATCAGTTAGTTGTTGGCCTTACTTCAAACAGTGCACACATCAGTTAGTGGTTAGCCTTACTTCAATCAGAGCACATGCTAGATCATCTCCTACATTGTGCTTTGGAGCTCTACAAAATAGTCGGAGGGCCGACCTGTGTATACATATAGGTGAATAAAGCAGTCAACTGTGTTAACTCCACGGCAGCCTCCAGTGATTTCATATTAACGTATCACGTTAATCTTCCTTGCGTTATTCCCTGAGATAAGTTTCCTGATTGCTCACCGAACCCTACCTGACTAGACCGCGAGCATAATATTCTCACATTCCGAGGATTCCTTATAATAAACCCTTGGATTAAACCATCCCGGACTAATCCTGTCCCAGGCTCAAGATATAAACTTATGTGAAAATCCCGAAGGGAACCGATGTAGTTTGAAACTTATCCAAGATGTCGGACCTTGAAGACTTCGATCATGTTTTCGGTATACGCGGAGAAAAGGAATTTGATAGAGTCTACCAAAGAATTCAACTGGAAGAACAGGAGAATTGGCGTAATATTGCGCGTCGCAGACGTTTGTATACGGTATTATTTGCGGGATGCAAGCATAAATGCATTCCTCTATAGCAGACGAAAATAACGGAAGTGGTTTTATCGCTGAGAATTCTGGGTAATTCGTTGCCAATATTACGAAAACGTCAACATTCATGCATGAACGGTTAAGGCGGCCGTTAATTCGATCTCAGCTCACCAGTGATTGGAAGTAATTTGAGTAGAGAGTAATGTATTTGCATACGACCCTAAGAATCTTAGTGACTAAGTTCTGTCAAGGACCCAATCTCTCGGGGTATAACCAGGGCCCCTGCCCAGGGATACTGGTGAAGACCTCAACGGTTGGATCGGCAAAAAGAACAAGCTTCAATAAAGGCGAGACAAGCGGAGGAGACAGCCCTCCACCTGGGATTTCTACAGATGGAAGCATGTTCAAATGCTTTGAGGTGGCAGCCCCACCATTGGACTACTCGGCAGCAGGCCGGTTACCTGCTACGAGGAATTATAAAAAAAAAAACTCGAACTCCCCAAAGCAATATTCGGACAGATCGAACGACGACGACCACAGCAAAACTAAAGGATAAACGAATAGGAAAACTGGCAAAAGTGAACATAGCTACCTGGAATATTAGAGGCTTATCATATAAAAAAGAAATCTTAGAAAAATAATAATGGACATCACAAATAGATTTAGCAAAATTAGCGAAACAAAAAAGAAGTTAAAAGGATCAGAAGAACTAGAGAAATACATTTTTATTTAGAGTGGAGTTCAACAGAATAAACGTGCATCTGCAGGTATATCAATATTTATAAAAAAGGAATGTAAAAATAAAATACATGGGTATACGTTTGTTAATGAAAGAATAATAACATTAAGAATGAAACAAGACGGAGGTTACTTAACAGTGATTGGGATATACGCACCAAATGAAGGGAAGAAAGAAGAAACCGAAGAATTTTATGAACAATTACAGAAAACACTAAACAAAGTTAATTCAAATGACTACATTTTAATCGGAACGGGCCAACAGGCATCTCTTGAAGATGATGATGATGATGATTTATAACGGTCCCCTAATATCTTCTGACCATCGAAATCATCATTATCACATTCGTCATGTTTAGTATGAACGTGTGTATAAATTGTTGTTTTGTCTTAATATTGTGATGTCCCTGAGGAGGCCCTAACATTGAGCTGATCACTCATTCGGTGGGGCACTCCATGCCCTTCCGTGGTAAAAAAAGTATTTGTGTGATACACAGTTTAAAATCCCTCTCCAGACACGTTGTGCCACTGTAAGGCCCAGATGACGTGTGACATTTAAAAAGACGTATAAAGTGAGATGTTAAACTGAGATAAACAAAGAGAAGAACAAATGTATTTGTTTATTTACAGAGGACTGAGGAAGTCACGTCAAGAAAAGTAAAATTAAAATCCGGGGAAACAAGTTTGCATACGGTTCTAGTGAAATTGAAGTTTAAAAGGCGTATTTGCTATTAAAGGGTTTCTTCAAATTCACTTTCAGTGAGAAATCTTGCGAATACTAGAAAACAATCTAGTAAAAATATTTCATTCATGGGTCGACAATATACCATTTTAAATAATAGGCCTATAAGAATAAATCTCTATAACAAAATAGGACCCTCTGGGACAATTCTAAGATATTTTGCGGTATATGCATACAGTGTTGACTATTGACTTTGCAGAGAGCTGTCTTTAAACAGATGCCATAATAATAATTTCCACATCAAACTCTATGTACTTTACAGTTTTCTGTTTAGTCCTATAACAACGAACTCTACAGTTCATGTTATTCCGAGGATTAATCCCGCTTTCATTAGAGTCCTCTGTTGATCTCCATCTTCAGCTAACTGAATCCAATCCATATTCCCTATATCCATTTCCTAACATGTTGGCCATGGTTTCTTTGAAAGGTAAAATAAATCCGCAAGTCCTTCATTGTAAATTTACTGCAAATAAAAGAACCCCATGCCTGAAATAAAAGTATTCGAGAAAAAAATTGAATTGCGATAGTGAACTGAAATATAAATGAGACCGTTAAATAAAATATCCATCCACAGTAATTCTGCCCGAGGGCAGGACTTCCACTGCAATCATAGTATTTTCATGCTATGCTTTGCAGCTTTACTAGGGAATTATAGGTGTGGTAGCTTCCCGTTGCTTTCCACACCGCTGAAGGATGATGACGATGATGGCCGGATGATTTTCGGGGACCGTTGGGCTTTAAGCTTCCTGGCATTTGTCTTACAGGCGAGGAAAAAACCCGAAAAAATATCACCCAGTAGCCTGTCCCGACAGGGAATCGAACCCGGGCCCGCTGCGTGACAAGGTAGACCACAGCGGTGGATTAAAATGTAACTGCCAAATAACTCTATTATTATAATTTATTTCGAAATATTTTATTATCATAAAAGTTTGATAACTTTGTTATTAAACTATAAGGCTGTTTACGATTTTTTTCTGCAGGTCTGCGTACAATATACTGATCACGTAGTCGTAGTGCACAATATACTGTATCTTGGAAATACAAGGAGCGCTTTTCGTGGAGGCCAGCAAATACTAATAACGTCGAACCTGTCTTAAGCAGAATCCGCCAATAGGCAATAATGTTCTTTGAAGTCGCGGGTTTAAGCAACCGTTATGCAATTCCCAGATGCTTGGTACTGATTTGCAATTTACACAGTTTATTTACGGTGAGATTCTAATCTACATTTCTCTTACATTGGAGATTAATGTATCATTTTACTGCACATACACTGAAATCAAGTAATCATCACTATTACACCACTCTATAATTTTAACTCCATTCAAAATCAGCAACTTGTCATTAGTGATGAAAAAATTCCTTCGTAAATAAACACCACAGGGTTTTTCACGACTAGAAACTAGCATTCTCTTAAGGAGCAATTCTTGCTATACCCTGTTCGCTGTTAAAGTGATCCTCGTCAAAACAAAACCATGTGACCTGCTCGCTTTTCATTTGTTATGGACACCGATGTACGTTGTAGAAGAAATATCCTTCCGCCATTCGCGCCACAATTATTGTCACTTTTGACAGGTAGATGACAACACAGCAACAGAAGATTCGAAACTTTCCGTCATTTTGTTTCATGAGAATCGACTGAAGCATGACTCAAATAAATCACCCATACGTAATAAACTATTTTAAGTTGTAATTGTTGATTTGCTATATTTTAGAATATTTTTATGTTTTGAATAGTATTATTTTCATTCACGAAGAATAACACGTATATTCAGAGCACATGTTTTTAATTTAATGAAGGAACTTCTTTTTCGCGTACTTACTGCTTCTTCAACGTACGTCAGTGTCCATAACCGATGGAAAGCGAGCAGGTCACATGGTTGTGTTTTGACGAGGATCACACTTTAAGAGCGAACAGGGTATAGTAAACGTGTTCTTTTATGTGAGAATTGTTTGTTAGTTTATTCATTTGAAGTAAATAATTTGGTTAAACAGTTTCACCTACAACTTTGCCCAGAATGTGGGTGCCCGATTTATGGAAAAAGTGCCATTATGGGACGTATAACTATCACCTACATATTTAATAAAGTTATGGGGTTAACTCAATTACCAGAACAGCGGCTAGCGCAATCCCCTTTCAACGAAACTTAGAGATAATAATTATATTTCCACCACTGCCATTCAGTCTGCGGCATCAAGTAGCAACAGCGTTCCCATAAGTGCAATAGTATTTTCTAGACATGAAAAATCCTATAGCATAATGTGACACTGATATCGTACATGACGTCAGTGGGAAGGGGTTCGGATTATTTTCTATGCCTTCTTGTAGCAGCAATGTTTAAAAGGTAGGCGTAAAGCCATTACATTAAGAGGCTTTGGGAGGTACAAATTTGAGGCTTCCACTTTTCTAGACTATCGGCACGAAATGTCAAACGGATTGTCAGCCCTGCGTTACGGCCGTCTTCACTCCCAGAACACAGTCTGCTACACATTTATGTCACAATTGAGCCCTCTCCGTGGCCACGGTGTCGACAGAAGGTTTAGGCGAGTTTAAAAATCCTGACCCCATAAATTTTCGAACTCGCGACCCTCCTCAACTAACGCAACAGCGTGTCTTTTACAGAAATAGTTAAATGTATTATATTTACTTCCAAATATTACGAACATCCAGTGTGCGACTTTTATGTACCTACTGTTGTCTTACACCCGCTTTTGTTTACAAATGACCAGAAATTGTGGGTCAGTGAAGAAATCTATAGTATTAATAATTTAAAACTTCAATAGAGGCTAGTAATTGTTTCTAGTCTCCATTGTATTATATACTATATTGTCCTAGTTTGCAAGTCTTATATTCCATTTAATGTTTCACTTTTTTTACATGATAGGCCTATATTTATTTAGTCTAGTGGGGTTAAAGCTATATAGCCTCCTCTTCCACTCACCAGGGAAAACATATGTTAGGCCTACATTATAATATATTAATCACAATTAACTTTTCCTCTTCTTCTTCTTCTTCTTCTTCTTCCTTCCTTCCTTCCAAGTATTAGGCCAAGGCCTGTTTACGATCCTATAGAAAATTTTCCCTCCAATGTTTCATAGGGCGTCCCAGTGATCTTCGTCCTCTTGGTATATAATTATAAACAGCTTTGGGAATCCGATTTTAACTCATTCTTTCTAGATGGTGTTTCCAATTTAGTTGGTACTGTTTAATATATTCCAAAATTGGCGTAGTAATTAACTCTAAAAATAAATCCTAAATGAAAATTTGACCATTAATATAGTACCTGTAAGAGTAAGATCGATAACATAAGAATACTAATGAAAATGAAAAATAAAATTAATAATAAAATGTACACAAGCAAGATAAGTTAAATTGTTCTCTAGAGAAGTCCCTATCTAATGTACACAAAAAAAATAATACAAAGAAAAATGTGTGCGGAGTGGTATATGCGTACGTCCTTTCATATTTGTTTTGAAGATTATTTTTTCATTGTACTGTACTCCCAGAGAAAGAATGTCCTAAGAAGGAGTGCGGCAGAGCCGAACGCTAAGCGAGCCTAGGTTTATTGTACACATCTGAAGCATATTTTGGCAATGAGCTGTAGTCTTAAATAAAAGATAAACATATATATAAAACTTATATAACATTTAATATAATATTTGAAAGTAGTGTAACGTCAAAAGAGTGTAGGCTAATAGCCAAATTATCATAAGTAATTCCACGAGTGATTTCAAATTTATCTAGAGAATTTGGAAATCAAGAGTAGCATTTGTTAGGACTATTTAACGAATAAAATTAAGCTGTTTATTCACAAGTAAGTATTTAAATATCCAGACATCCATAGTAATTCTGCCCGAGGGCAGGTCTTTCACTGCAATCATAGCATTTTCATGCCATGCTTTGAAGCTTTACTAGGGAATTTTAGGTGTGGTAGCTTCCCGTTCCTTTCCACACCGGTGAAGGATGATGATGATGATAAGGATGATGATAGCCGGATGATTTTCGGGGACCGTTGGGCCCTAAGCTTCCTGACATTTGTCTTACGGGTGAGGAAAAAACCGAAAAAAATTTCACCCAGGAGCCTGTCCTGACCAGGAATCAAACCCGGGCCCGCTGCGTGACAAGGCAGCACACTACCTCGAGACCACATAGGTGGATCTATTTAAATATAGTTATTTTAAAATATATATTTAATGTAAACGGCTATGTTTGAGAACAAATGAGAAACGTTTGTTATGTTTCATTTGTTCATCCACTGCAATCAGACCATATTATTTATTGCCAAATATTGTAAGAATGCACCCTAATGGAGAAAAAATGAAGCACATCAAACAGTATATTATAACCAACATTATAGGCTATTATTTAATTTCTGACGTCCTATGATGTAAATATGTCAATTATATATTTGTGGAACGTTAATATCTGGGAAATAATACGTTTAGGAAAGTGCAAACATTGGTTTCTTTTTATTGTGGTATAATCAACTGCTATAATTTTTTCCTATTATATCTCATAAGCGGTACTTGCTTACTTTCTTGCATTATATTTACTATCTGGAAGCCACTTGCAGTCTAGGACTCTTACATCTTAATACATATATTGCTATATTCAACGTATTTCTTATAGAGTTAGTCACTGCAAAATAATGCTCTGACCTATTCGGAATGTTAAAAAGGAGGAGCTTTCTTTAATATGATACATTTTAGTTGATAAATTCGAGGTGAAACACGACTGTGATTGGTTGTAAAACAAAGTTCATTGAAATGTGATTGGTTATAGACTCTCATTTGGGGCATAAGTTAAATAGTCACAATAAACCTCACTCGATAGTAGGAATATATACCAACTGATCTAATCTCTTATGACTAGTACAACGGTACAAGATTCGCCACGTCATCAATAGCCAATGGTATTAGAGGAATCAACCTGCTCACATAAACATAACACCCCACTGCCAAATTAGACCGTCATCCCCGCTCGGGGACTTCCTTTCTCTGGGAATACAGTACAAAGGACGAAATCACACTACAATGAGATATAATAATAATAATAATAATAATAATAATAATAATAATAATAATGATAATAATCCATCCATAATAATTCTGCCCGAAGGCAGGTCCTTCACTGCAATCATAACATTTTCATGCTATGCTTGCAGCTTTACTAGGGAATTGTGTAGGTGTGGTAGCTTCCCTTTGCTTTCCACACCGGTGAAGGATGATGATGATAATGATAATGGTAAGGATGATAATGATAAGGATGATGGCCATATGATTTCGGGGACCGTTTGGGCCTTAAAGTTTTCCTGACATTTGTCTTACAGGTGAGGAAAAACCCCGATAAAAACCTCACCCAGAAAAACTGCCCCGACCGGGGATCGAACCCGGGCCCGCTGCGTGACATGGCAGCACGCTACCTCGAGACCACAGCGGTGGGCAATGATAATAATAATGATAATAATGATAATAATGATAATAATGATAATAATGATAATAATGATAATAATGATAATAATAATAATAATAATAATAATAATAATAATAATAATAATAATAATATGGGTACCTGTTATAAAATGTATGCAACCATATTGAAAAATCGTTTAAATGTAATTGTGGAAAGTATTATTCTAGAAGCCCAGAATGGATTCAGGAAAGGCAGATCCTGTTCAGATTGCATTTTCACTATCAATTAAATAATTGAGAAACATAGAGAATATAATCTACTAACTTTTATGGCATTTATAGATCTTGAAAAGGCATTTGACAAAGTTAACAGAAATAAATTGTGGAATATAATGAAAGAGAAAGGCGTACCTCAGCACCTAATAACTGCAATAAAAAGTCTATATGTAGAAAATAAAATAACAATAGAAACTGGAGGCAAAAATATAAACAATATAACACCAACAATAAATAGAGGTGTAAGACAGGGATGTCCACTTTCATCCTCCCTTTTAATATTTATATTGACGATATCATATATAATTGGCAGATAAATTTGGACTCACATTTCAAAATAAGATATAAGATGTTAGATACCTTACTTTTTGCAGACGACCAAGTTCTAATATCTAGTTCAGAAGATGGTCTACAGAAATCGCTCTTTCAGTTAAATAACATTATAGAGAAATATAATTTCAAAATATCAATAAGTAAAACGAAAATCCTAGCTTTTAAGAGATCAGATACCGTAAGAGCTAAAATAATTCTGGAGGGGAAACCCATTGAACAAGTGAACCATTTTAAATACCTGGGTTATGAAATCTCCTATTTTAAAAATGAAGATCTATGTAACAAACTTAATAAATTTAATTATATATGTGGAACAATCAGAAGGATATTTAAAAGCACAAGAAAATAAACAGAACTAAAATTTTATAAAGTAGTGGCAGTCCCCTTGCTATTGTATGGTAGTGAATTTTGGGTTTTAACTAAAAGAGAAGAGAAGATCATAGAAGCAGCTGAAATGAGATTCCTGAGAAGTGTGACTGGTTGCAAACTTCTAGATAAGAGATGAAGTGAAGATATTAGAAATGAGCTAAATATCTTTAAACTCTTAGATAGAATATAATAATCTAGAAAAAAACTGGAAAGAACATGTTCAAAGAATGGAAGATGATCGCATTCCCAAAATTATACTTAAATACAAATCAAAAGGACGCAGGAATGTTCGTAGATCGAAGAAGAGATGGATCCAACTTTTGAATGAAAATCTATGAGACCGGAACAAGCCACATGGGCTTAATCCGTGATTGTTGATGATGATGATGATGATAATGATAATAATAATAATAATAATAATAATAATAATAATAATATCATTAATTTATTTGGTAGAGCCTTGTCTACCACTCAACCAGGTAAAACAAGTACAAAAAAAATATTCTTACACAAAGATAGGTGCATAGTCAAAATAGGATAGTTTTTTATCACGAGTGTAGATACAGGCCTATGTGGGTTTGTAAATACTGCAGTCACACATGTGTTTGTTTATTTATTCATATACTGTTCTCTAATAGCGGAACAGTATATGTACGTTCGGTCAAATAGACCCTTGCGTGCTGTAATTGTAAATGCATGTATTTATTTATTTTTCGAAAAAATGTCAAATTTCTACTTTTACATCTGACTACTTCTAACTGCTTCAGAGTCATCTACACTATATTGTTTTATGTTTACGCAACAGAATTTTCATATCTAAATATGATATAATATTGAAATCTTAGGTGGTAATCCTTAAGCTCCTGTGAACGTACATTCATTCGAATGTTATGTTCAACTGAGGAGTTATTCTCTTCATCATCCAGGAACTTTATTCAGTTGAGGAGTTACTTTCAAAACTCAATAACTCCACCTTTTGTGATTTTATAGGAAATATGGGATAATAGCCACCCCAAAACAATATACACGATTCTCATAACTGAAATACAGTCTCATAGATATTCAGGACTGGATTAATATACACAAATAACAAATTGATGCACAATTTCATTTGAGCGTAATTAAAGAATGTGATATATCTAGTTTCGACAGAAAAAATATAGATTTGTTAAGTTTTGAAAGAAAGACTCTGAAAACAGTTTACTTTGCCATTTCAAAATATTTAACAAAAGTTCTAAAGAGTATGGAGGTGCCACTTATTGATTAAAATCTAATTAATACCACCAATAATGAAAAACGGAAAATTAATAAAATCAATCACGCTTATATTAAGTTTCGAAAAAAAAATTGACTAGAGAGGCTGTACTAGTACGAGTAGATTTACGATTGCTTGATTGAAAATATTACGATGATTTATTTATTAGATTTTGATTGAAAAGTTCAATTTACAACTTACTTCAAACGGGATATATTAGGCACTATCAATCCAATCGATTCGGCCCAAGACAATTAGTCGGATTAAAAAGATTTTTTTTTTTTTTTTTTGTATTTTTCGGAGATATTGAGTTTTGAAAGCAAGCTGCTCAACTTACTGATTTCAGTTTTTTTTTTTCATTGTGATAGTGTAAATGGCCCTACACCGCAGTTGAGTGGTTTAAAGCATGATGACTTGGTGCATAGCCACGGGAGGCTAGTTCGATACCTCATGGGGAAGAAAATGTTCTCCAGAAATTTCGGCGAGTATGGGAACAGCGCCCACCCAGCAGCGTGAAAATGTGGGTAGTTACAATATACAATAAGTAGCGACTCCAGGTTAAGGAAAACTGCTATAAGAGCTTGGGGGTCGACTTGCTAACCATATGTCACCCCTATACTGGCAAGATGATAGTCCACATCTGTGATTGACATATGTGAATGTGGGTCTATCAGCGAACTGGTAAGGGGACTTCTATGGCTGTCGTGCCGTGGAGTTAATGGTAGAGCAGTAGGGCCCAGTAGTAGCAGCAGAAGCAGCACTAGCAGTAGAAGCAGCAGCAGTAATAGTAGTAGTAGTAGTAGTAGTAATGGTGGTGGTAACAGTAGTAGTCGTAGCAGCAGCAGTAGTGGAAACAGTAGTAGTAGTAGTAGTAGTAGTAGAAGTAGTACCACTAGAAGCAGTAGCAGTAGTAGTAGTAGTAGCAGCAGTAGTAGCAGTTGTAGCAATTGTAGTAGTAGTACTAGTAGCAGTAGCAGCAATAGTAGTAGTAGTAGCAGCAGCAGTAATAATAGTAGTAGCGGTAGTAGGTAGTAGTAGTAGTAGTAGTAGTAGTAGTGTAGTAGCAGTAGTAGTAGTAGTAGCAGTAGTAGTAGTAGTAGTAGCAGTAGTAGTAGTACTAGTAGCAGTAGCAGTAGCAGTAGAGTAGTACCACTAGTAGCAGTACCAATAGTAGAATAGTAGTAGCAAGAGCAGAGAGTAGCAGTTGTGGCAATTGTAGTACTACTAATAGTAGTATTACTAGTAGCAGTAGCAGTAATAGTAGTAGTAGCAGCAGCAGTATGTAATAGCAGTAGTAGTAGTACTAGTAGCAGTAGTAGCAGTTGTGGTAGCAATTGTAGTAGTAGTAGTAGTAGTACTAGTAGGGAAGTAGTAGCAGTGAGTAGTAGTAGCAGTCGTAGCAGTACTAGTAGTAGTAGCAGTAGTAGCAGAAGCAGTAGTAGTAGTTGTAATAGTAGTAGTAGTACTAGTAGCAGTAGTAGCAGTAGTAGTAGTAGCAGTAGTAGCAGAAGCAGTAGTAGTAGTTGTAATAGTAGTAGTAGTAGTAGCAGTAGTAGCAGATTTAGCAGTCGTAGCAGTAGTAGTGGCAGTAGTAGTAGCAGTAGTAGCGGTAGTAGTAGTAGTAGTCCGAGTAGTAGTAGTTAGTAGTAGTAGTAGTAGTAGTAGTAGTAGTAACAGTAGTAGCAGTAGTAGCGGTAGTAGCAGTAGTAGCGGTAGTAGCAGTAGTAGTAGTAGCAGTCGTTGCAGTAATAGTAGTAGTAGCAGTAGTAGTAGTAGCAGTAGTTGTAGTTTATAGTAGTAGCAGTAGTAGCAGTAGTAGTAGTAGCAGCAGTAGTAGAGCAGTAGTAGCGGTAGTAGCAGTAGTAGTAGTAGTAGCAGACGTAGTAGTATCAGTAGTGTGTAGTAGTTAGCAGTAGTAGTAGTCGTAGTAGTAGTAGTTAGTAGTAGTAGTAGCAGTAGTAGTATAGTAGCAGTAGTAGCAGTAGTTAGCAGTAGTAGCAGTAGTAGTAGTAGAGAGTAGTAGTATAGCGTCGTGCAGTATAGTTATAGTAGCAGTAGTAGTTAGTTGTAGAACTGTAGTAGTAGTCGTAGTAGTAGTAGTAGTAGCAATAATAGTAGTAGCAGTCGTAGCTAGTACTAGTAGTAGTAGCAGTGTAGTTGTCGTAGTAGAGTAGTCGTATTAGTAGCATTAGTAGTAGTAGTCGTAGCAGTAGTAGTTGTAGTCGTTGTAGTAGTAGTAGTAGTAGAGTGTATAGTAGTAGTAGCAGCAGCATTAGTAATATCAGTAGTAGTAGTACTAGCAGCAGTAGTAGCAGTTGTGCCTTGTTGTTAGTACTCGTAGGAGTAGTAGTAGTAGTACTAGTAGTCGTGTATATCTAGTAGGAGTAGTAGTAGTAGTAGTAGTAGTATAGTAGTGGTAGTAGGTATGTAGTAGCTGTCGTAGTATAGTAGTAGTAGCAGTAGTATTAGTTGTATCAGTAGTAGTAGTAGTAAGCAGCAGTAGTTGTAGTTGTAGCAGTTGTTGTCGTACTTAGTAGTAGTAGCAGTGGTAGTTAATTGTTGTAGTAGTAGTATAGTAGTAGTGTCGTAGTTTTGTGTAGTAGTTGTTGTAGTATAGTAGTAGTAGTAGAGTAGTAATTTTTGTATTATTAGTAGCAGTAAAGTGTAG